>UELX01000126.1:0-125528 GCA_900480035.1 Eupelmus urozonus | reverse complement strand
TTTCAGTTTCGCTCGTTACGCTCTTTTTTTTTTTTTTTTTTTTTTTTTTTTGAAAGCGTTGGTAAAATTTCATGTTAAAATGCAATCACCCATCATGATTCTTTTTATTTTCTTATTTGTTTTATTCCGAGCAGACAAATTCGTTTTCCGTTACTTTCACACGATGTTCTTTGTTTTTATTTATCAAATCAAAAAATTTAAACAAAAAAGTTCATAATTCTAATTTGATTTTACAACACGAGATTGCATCAGGAACTTAACGACAGACTTAGGCAGATGCGCGTACGAGCGTTTAAAAGGATTTTTGTTTCAATTTTTGTTTTGTAGTTTTGCTTAGGTTGTGACACGGTATAATTGGAAAAATGCTCGTACATGCACGTGCACTCCAGGCTTTTAATTTATCATTTTTTTTAAATATATTCTCTAGGACAAACTGTTGTCCGACGTAATGTCTTTTTACACGTTTCGTTAGACACCACATGTCAACTGAGTCGACATATGTGTAGAGATTCTATTTCTCCTGACCCCTCTCGTTTGTTCCGTTATTTGAAGTTTCATTTGATTCCTTTGCGCTTCTTCGTAAACATTCATTCACATTTCTCGTTTTTATTTGTCTTTCTTCAGAACTCGCTTTTCTTGGGTAGAAAAAAAAGTACGGTTCGAAGAAATTATAACGTAAAAAATAGTATCAACATGTACGTATATATTTATAAAGACAGACAGGACAAATTTCATTGTCGCAAAAATTACAAACAGACGACAGCAGAGCGACCTGCCATTTATTTTTTTTTAGTTTTTTTTTTTTAACGTTAAAGCCTGTGCCTACTTTCCTTCGTTACTTTTTGATGATTCTCATTTTTTTACGTATACCCACGTTTTCCCTGCTGCATGCTGTCCGTTTTTTTGTTCCTTTTTTCATAATTTTTCTGACTTAAAATACTAAATCGCTTTCGAAATCTTCAAAACCTGCTTACGTATGACAATTTCACAAATAATTAACAATATTTGGCGATTTCCTCGCGATTTAATTAATTTAATAACTACAATGTCTGCGTGTATTTTTTTTCTTTTGTATGTACGATGAGGATAAAACATTTTTTCCTCCAATAAAAATAAAAAATAAAAAAAATATAGACTCGTTGTCCAATTCGTCGCCGCCGACTATGCGCGTTGTCGTTACACATTTTGTATTTGTTACAGTAAAGTTTCTTAGATTTGGCAAATGTTCTTAGTTTCGCGTTTCTTTCACCTTAAAAATAAAATTATAATGATAATAATAATTATTATTTATTACAATAATCTCGGCGTCGACACGTGCATGGACGAAAAATAGGTAAGGTAGGTATGCATTTCGAAGTTATATCTCATTCCCTCCGTCCCTGTCGTTAGGTATAACGGTTAACATTATTCATCGATGGCACCTGGTATACGTTGCATTCTGTCTTGACTAAAGCCTTTAGTCCCGTCTGGACCCTTTGGCTGCCTGACTACGGTTAATTTCGGCCCAGAGTCTTCCAAAGAAACGGTACGCAAACGACTGATCAATCGTTCTGGACGTTGTAAGACTGCATCACTGTTGAAATAAAATAAATTATTTAAAAAGATCTTTAGATAAGAAATTCTGGATTAAAGACAGAAATAAAACTAAATTGAAATTTTACCTCAAACGGACGACATTGCATGCTGAAGATTTTCCAGAACGTTGATTCGTTACAAGAACAAACTCGACTTGATCGCCTGGCTGAAGTTTGGCATGATCACAGACCTCACTCATGTGGAAGAAAAGCTTCTTGCCCTCGTCTACTTCATAGGTCAAAAAGCCAAAAGGCCCCTTAACCGCATCGACGGTGGCACGACGCTTTTTTCTCACCGCATTAATGTTACACGCATGGCCATCAGAATCAACCTGGAACTGCACGGGATCGCCAGTCTGCAAGAGTTCGCGTTTATTGGCTAAGCCCATGATACCGAACTCATACTCTGGAGTCTCTTCATCCTCGCTAGTTGGATTGACTTTAATTAATCCAGCGTACTCCGTCTGATCGGGATTTGCACTGCGTAGCGGTCGAATAACAGTTCCATCCAAGACCTCGCCATTTACTGATGGTCTTGGTATGCTTCCCTTTGGTAGGATTCGCACAGACTCTGCGGCAGTACAGCCACCAGTTCCACGATTATTATTTCCTGTGCTTATAGTACATTCGACATCAGCGCCCAATTCCAAAGTGCTCGAATCTCCTTCAAAATTGCTGAAAAATACATATAATAAGTAATCCTTTCAAATTAAATTAATGTTACCGTATATTTTTTTATGAAACAAACCTAAAGTGAAAAAATATTTCTTTATCATGATTTATTGTTTCAATAAAACCAAAGCCGTCTTTAAGAGCAGCAATAAAGCCTTGAATAACTTGTCCACTAGATTTTTTGTTGCCATTTTGGTTTTGGATTTTTTCTCCACTAGGGCTCAAGAGTGAAATATCTACAGCGACAAGTTCTTTATTACGTTTCACTTGACATATACTAAATTGAACCTATAGAAGTATTATACAAATTATTAGAAACCTTATTATAACTTATTTATTTATTATATAATTTTACACTGTTACTTACTTTGTCGTTAAGTTTTGGGACACTTTTAGAATTACAATCTTTAGTAAAGAAAATGATATTTCTTTCTTGATCATCTATGAGGTAGCCAATTAAACCGGGCTCGTTACCATTGGTGTCTTCAATCACGTTGCCTACCACATTAGATTCTATAATAGTTTCGAACTGAACACTACCTGGCGGCAAGTGCTTTAATCTAATTCCACTTTGTCTATTATTCGAAAATGATGAAGAAACATCCTAGAAAATATTTAAACCGCAATTATTTCTAAATCAGAGGGTAACATAAACGGTTTAAGTCCTAATTGTATTCAAATTTAAAAGTTAAAATTTGTATGTAAAAATTTCATTAAAATAAAGATTTTTTTTTATGAAAAAGCAAAATAATTGAAAATTAATTTACCTGTGAAAGTGTAAATTCTACTTCATCACCAACACTTATTTCTCTATCAACATCTAGCACCTCATTAAAATGAAAGAAGAGCCTAGTGTCGCGATCAACACAACGAATAAAACCAAAACCATCTTTTAAAGCAGCAATAATACCCTGTTCACGCCTTTCGCCAGATACCGTAAATGACTCAGGTAATAATGAAATTTCTGTGGCTCTTTTTAATTGATCTCTAGTATCTGTTGCAATTCTGAATTGAACCCAGTCTCCATGTCTAAAAATATTTTTATATTAAAAATAAGTTTTATATTAGTTAAAATTATTTTAAAGTTTAACGAAATATACTTTAAAGTAAAATCTCCTTTTTGATCTTTGTCACCAAAAGGCACTTCAACTTCTGAATGATCAGGTGCTCTATAACGAATGCGGCCTGGTAATGGATCGTTTTGGTGTCTTGAAGTGCCTCTTTCAAGTGATTTTATAACTTGCCCTTTAATGACTTCGTCGCTAATTTCTTCAAAAATAATAGATCCCGGTGGCAACTTCGTTATATTACATGCTACTTCTTTGCCCTAAAAAGGATAGATATTAATATTTCAGATAAACTATCAAACAAATTAATAGACCTTTAAAATGTAATTTTCTTACGTTTCGAGTTTGTATAATAAATTCAACATCGTCGCCAAGCCTTAATTCTTCCTTCATAGACTTAGCTTCACTGAAGTGGAAGAATATTTCTTTAACAACGTCCGCTCGTTCAATAAAACCGAAACTTTCTTTCATTGAACATACAACTCCACGATAACGGACAGGATGAGCTGGATTTTCTAATCTTACGTGACATGCTCCTAAGTTCCCACTAGTAAAAATAGGGCATAATGATTTCGTAATTTTTAACTCATAAACTACTTGTATACATAGTAACATTGCGGAATATTTACCGTTGATTTGTAGCGATTTGAAAAGAAACTTTATCGCCGTTACGTAGAGTTACATTCCCTTCGACATCGTCTTTGGTATACGGTAGAAAAAAACATTCGCCTCTGTTCTCATAACTAATTCGGCCCTGAGAATCACCATTAGACTGTAATTCTGTTGTTACGTTACCCGTTACTCGTTCTTCACTTAAAACCTAATAAAATAAGAGGTTAAAAACGTTTAAACAAATAATATATTTCAATGTTTTATCTCAAAATATTAATTTTATCTAAAAACTTACTACTTCAGGGGCAATTTTGCTAACAATACTTGCAATTGGTTTACCAGTTCTACGGTCATATGTCATTTCAAATTCAACGGGGTCACCAATTTTAAGATGTTCAATATTACCACTGAACTGACTAAAGTGAAAGAACAATCTTGCTTGCCTTTCACAACATTGAATGAATCCATATGAGTGCTGTAAACATGGTTTATAAATTATTTATAAAATAGTTATTATTATCATAAATGTGTAAATTGAAAGATTTTAAACTCTGAGTTTTATTAAAATTTTACAAAAAAAGTTTTCAAAATCCTTATATTATTTAATAATAAAAACATGAATGTTATACCAAGAGTTTTTCAATGATGCCAGTTTCTCGTGGGCCTTGATTTGTAGATTGATCTGATTGATAAGAAGAATTATTTGTCGTCACTGGCTCCCCTGAATAATTCACGCCTCCTTCTAAACCAGTGAATGTACCGATGGGAAACCTCGCTGTTCCGTTGCGAGGAGAAGTTTGTGCGCCTGAATAATTATTGAACGTCGTAGAATTCTTTCCACTAGCAGGAGGTGAGTCCATGTAATCACCGCTGTAATTGGTGCCATTGCGATAACTATTTGCTTGATGACTGCCACTGATAACTTTAGGACTTGGAATGGCCATGGACTTGTACTCTAGTATCGCTGGGTCAGAGTTCATGATTGGCGGCTGGAAGGTTTTCCACTGAGGATTGTTGGACATGTCTCAAATTCTTAGTATTTGTAATGCTTATTACTATCTATTCCTCTCTCTTATTTATATTTATCTGTCTCTTTGTCTTCTTCTCGTTGCAGGTGATGGAAATGATCAGTCGGACTTTTTCTTCTGCCCTCAGCGTTTGGTGGCCTTGTTAGCCACTCACAATATTATATACTTATACTTAGAAATTTTAGTCTTCTCAATTATTTAAGTGTTAACATAGATATCACAGAATGGTTCTTGGTACCTTATATCTTCGTTTATTTATTAGTTACGACTTTACGAGAACTTGACAAAGAGGAAGAAAGGCTCTTTGAAATGCTGCCAAAGAACTTTTATAACCTTCCTCTCTTTTCCAAACGGGAAGTTGGAAGGAAGGCGATGGTCTAGCCGCTGCTATTTGGTAGCTACCTTATTTTTTTTACGTATCATCGATACCATTCATTGAGAAAGCACCGATTTTCAAGGCAAGCGACTTGTGACTTGGCACTTTCCAGAATGTTGCAAATATAATTTTGTTTGTATGCTTTTCGTTCCAGCCCAACAATTTTTTCCAATGTTATATATGAATGAATAATGTGCTAGTTTTATTGGATGTTTTTTTATCGCATATTATCAGTTTTCTAAGAGCGTATAAAATTATTAGCACAATATTCATGTGTGCCAACGATGATACTTTCCATTCGCATGCATACGAGATATTTATATAAGGAGGCGACCGCTTGCCCAACAACTCCGTTTTAATACAATTTTTCAATTACAGATACTCAAGGCATAAAAGACAAATAGAGAGAGGGAAAAACCGCGTTTTGTTTAAACATCAGTCATCCCTTATAAAAGGTACAAATCAAAAACGTTAAAGATTTGAAAGGATAAATGTTGTTGACTTGAAAATCCTCAGATGTCTTCAATGCGTGCTGAGTGTGGTTGTGTCGTTTCAGTAATTCCTATATTGTCGTTTTCTTGTTCTTCGGCTTTTAAAAGTTGAATTTATAATGAATGTTGTTTCAAAAATGTCCTAAACTAACAGTTACACAAGCTGAAAAAATAACAAAAATATGATTAGTGAAAGGGTTAAGGGTCATTCTACTTCAAATGTAGATCGCCAGCTTTGGACAATTTTCTTACTTTACCCGTTAAATCAACCTATCTCCCAAAATAATTACAAAATTAACTAAGCAAGTATCAATCGTTAAAACCAATGTACAACCAATTCGAAACTAGACAATGTACTATTTCGTAATTATCTATCATGCCCAAAAATTAATCCCAAGGCACAAGGCACATTAGCCCTACTCAAATATTCAAAATCACGAATCACGCTCTTATTCATAATATTTACAAAACGATCCGCGGCCGTGTAACGGTCAATTTTCCAAAACCCGAAAAGACGAACGGAGCAAAAAAGTTTTATTAACCAATTCACGTCCAATCTGGATCACTTGACTCAGACATGACGAGGAGATCGTTTCGGTAAGTAATGGGAGGCGTGAAAAAAAAAATCGCCACCGAGAAAATCGCGAGAAAATTAATGATGCGCGCTAAGCGAGGCAGCGCTGTAATTAAAGCCCGAGTGACAATCGGATAAAAATCCAACGGCACAGCTCCGCCAGTTGGAAGATTCTAATTTTTTCCCATCCGAGAAGGGGAAAGAGACAGAAATGGCACGGCGCAACAAATTCGAGGCACGAATTTAATCGCTTAACCAACGCTTTGAGCCTCGAACTTTTTGTAAAAGTTAGCGCGAGCCTTAGGAATTAGTTTTAAAGGACTTTGGGGCCAAAGCTCGCGAATCTACGAAACTGGGAGGACTCGAAAAACTCACCACGACACAGCACAGCACTGACGACATGCCGCCATGTTGAATGTCAACATTCAGCATTCGCACACTAGTTTTGTCTCCCTCCATCGCCGGTTTCGCGATGTTGCCATGTGTTTTTTTCTCGATCTCTCGTTTTAAATGGACAGTCGAGCCAATCAGAGCCGACGATTCGCCAGTCAACACTTGCGCAATCGAATGGCTCAATTTTCAAATTATTAACGTTGAAATTTTAAATAATAACTGTTGTTGCTTAGGTGGAACTGGTGGCTTCTAAGAAAAGATTGGCTAGATCGGGGAGATGGGTTAACTGTATTTATTTGAATTGTCTGAGCGTGGTTTGGTTTCGTCGATTTGAGGACGGGACGGGACGGCAACAGCGTAAAACCTTTAAAAACGTGGACAAAAATAGAGGATTGACCAAAATGATGATTTTTCTTGAAAATTAGGTGGAAATGTAAAATAAGGGCCGGAAATTAAGAAAAAATACAAATTTTTAAAATAAATTATTTAATTAAAAATTGTTGTTTTTAGAAATGAATAATAATTTAAGAAATAAATGCTTTTTTTTTAATGCAGAGAATGCAATTACAGTATAAATATCTTGAAAAAATCTTATAAAACTTTCTTTATGGTATGAAAGCGCAGCATCATTGTTTAGTTACTTTTTGTGGCGTTAGGTAATCATTACTCGAAATTCAATTGGTATTTAGATCTTGCATATCGCTTATGCAATGCTCTAAATACATTTTTAGATAATTTATAATCATTATGTAATAATTCATTGAGCTTCCGTTGACTCTTGTTGTTCAAACTTTGGATATTTTGCTTCAACATCAGACCACGTTATTTTTCCTAATGATAAATCTCGTACTACAAAAGGTAATTCACCTAGCTGTAAAGTGAAATAAAATTAAACATTATTAATTTTAAAAAATATTAAACTGAAATTTGGAGATTTTAGAAATTTTCTTACATTTATTCTAACTTGACCCATGCTATCCCTTTCTCTCAAAGTAGCACTGTGAGGTTCTTTTAAAGAATCAAAATCAATAGTGATACCGAAAGGTATTGCAATTTCGTCCGTTCGCGCATAACGACGGCCTATACTGCCAGATGAATCATCAACTTTATGTGATACGTCTACTCGAGTAAGATCTTGTGCTAAAAAATATAAAAGCTTATTACTAAGAGAATTTCGTTATTTAGCATTAATTATAGGAAATAAAAATTAATATTTACATAATTTTTTGACAAAAGGTACAAATTCAGCATTTCCACTTAGTGGCAGAACAGAGCATTTCAGAGGTGCCACTACTGGTGGTAAACTGAAATATCTTCTTTGTTCATCACCATCCCTCATTTTAAAATTATGTTCAAATACTGAGTACATAATTCTGCCAATTCCAAAAGAAGGTTCAATTACTGAAGGTACAAATTCTTCAACATGAACAGTTTTTTGATATTTTTTAACTGATACCATATCTTTTGTAATTTTGAATGAACCCTCAGGTGTTTGTAAGTCATATTCTCCTTTTTCATTAATTACTTTTTCTAAAGCATCTATTTCATTTTCTTCAAGTGCAGCAAGTGCATCCAAGATTATTTTTGCTTCCTTACGGAAAGTTTTTCCAATAACACCACGATTTGGTGTAGCCTCACAAACATTGACAGTTTTAGGTTGAGGTAATTTTTTCTCTGCTACTAATTTAACTCCAGTAGCTTTTGTATGTTGTGTCAAATCATAAGCTGACCTGAAAATTTGTTTTTAAAATTAATTTTGATAAATTAGAAATGATTTATTTAAAAAAAAATTTGACTTACCTATCAGCACATCCAACACATTCTACCCAACCATAAGAAGTTAAGCATTCTGCATCCCAACAATCACATGCATAGTGAGCCATTTCATTTCCCATATGCTGTCTAAATCGTAATCTTTTGGGGTCCACCCCAACTTTTACAAGGAACATTTGAATTCTAGCCATAAAGTAACCTAAAGTTTCATTAGCCACAAGACCACTTTCAACAGCTTTGCCTATTGGTACATGCTCAGCACTTTTACCATCCATCTGATTGCAAGCCGAGTAAAGAAGTAAATCTGTGTCTTTTAGTGATTCGAATTTTGGATGATTCTTATTACTAGGATCACAAAAATGTTCAATCTCTGCCATTGTGAATTCTCTCACTCTAATTAATCCAGACCTAGGAGAGATTTCATTTCTAAAAGAGTTACCAATTTGAGCAGCAGCAAATGGAAGTTTGTCTTGATTAAACTCAAGTAAACGTTTAAAATTAACAAAAATGCCTTGGGCAGTTTCTGGTCTCAGAAATCCTTTGATCAAACCAGTTGGTCCAATCTGTGTTCCAAACATTAAATTAAATTCAATGGGTTCAGTTAGATCATTTCCAGTGATTGGCGATTTAATGTTGTACTTTGTAAGTACAGCACCCATTTCCTGTTTATTCATACCATCCAGTTTAACAACAATATCTTCGCACTCCTTCTTTGTTTCTTCAGTTGTCTTCTTATCTGCACACAGTTTCTCTAAATGTGCTTTTATCAAATGGTCCAGCCTAAAGCACTCTCCATTTTTCGTATCTTTCACCATCAAATCAGCAAATCTTTCAACATGACCAGAGGCCTTTAAAACAGGCTCTGGTGTCAAAATAGAGCAATCTACCTCCAACATTTGTTCTTCAAGAACAAAGAAATTTCTCCAAGCACTCAATACATTGGCTTTGAAGGCACAACCCATCGGTCCAAAGTCATACTGTCCAGTGATTCCTCCATAAATGGCAAACGATTGGTCAAAGAAAAATCTACGTTTTAAGAGATCCTCCATTCTTGCTCTGTCAAACGTTGCAGCCTCCGGAGCCAAAGAAAGCTCCTTGTCCTCCAGCAATTTTTTGCGGATCTTGAGCTCCGCAACTGCCTTTTTAACATCCAATTCTGGAGCACCATCTGCTTTCAATTTTCTAACTAAATCTCCCTGAAATCATTATCAATTATTAATTAAAGAATTAAAAAAGCATTAAATTACAAATTTATAATATAATATGCTACAAGTAAAAAATAAAAACAGAGTGATGAAATCTAAATGTCACAGCCATGCATTTTACATTTCACACAAACAAAGAAAAATTCCAACAATTAACTTTCAAAACCACCATAAAAAAAAACAAAACTAAAACCAACCCAATCCCCAAACCCACCAAAAAACAAAAAAAACCCAAAAACGTCAGAGCGCTCTCTTATTGAATCACCCTGCGCGAGCACATGGCCTCCCAGCCATATGTCTCACTCGGGGGGTAACACCTCCCACAAAAACACCAACCTGCTCTTTAACACTAGCCCTGAGCGGCGCTAGCTCGCTTTCAATCTTCGGATCCGCCATATCCAAGGGAAAATTCAACTTCACCCTGCGATGCTGTTTCTTACTGCCCCAGACTACCGGAGCTGGCTGCGGCTTCAAGCTGCTGGCTAACCTTCGTGCTAGCGGCTGCTGCTGTAGTTGCAAGGCGCAAGGAGGCAGCAAGGAGCGCCAGAGCCGCCAGCTGCAGCTCAGGAGAGCGCGCATCCAAGCCTCGACCCGATTTCTGTTATCCCACGCCTGCTGGCGAATAGCAGCTCTCCTGGTATGACTTCCCCCTTTCGCCGGTAGTATTTTGTGCTCTAGGTCGCAGGTTAGCGGCAGTCGCGGATTTAGATGTGGAGTTGGTTAGGTGCATTATTGTTGCGATTTGGAGAATTTTTGAGAGCGGGGTGACGAGCTTTTCGTGGTACGAGCTTGAGAGGCTTGTCGGTAAGGGGGATTTCTGCTGAGTTGGTGTGGTTGGTTTTCTGCTGTAAATTTATTATTATGTATAATTGTAATTTAGGGATTGTGGATGAAATTTTGATGGATTAAGTACTGATAGCTCGATTTTGTAGAATTTAGCTCGGTATCTTACAAATCGTTAAATATGCAACGTAATTTATTTATTAATAATTAAAATAAAGGATTTGAAAAATTAGTAAAAAAGTTTAAAAAATTAGCAAATAAATAAAATGTATATCTAAAGTACATTTTATAATTTTTATTTTTGTAGAATTGTCTCATCCTATATCAATTAATCAATTAAAAAGATAAAACAATTGATGACAGAGCATCGATTGTACCAGTCAAAGATCCCTACGTGCTTACGTCTGACAACAAAAGTTATAAATAACCGTGACATTATCGAATTGAGAGCTGTAAATTTTCGATTCCAAAAATAAGTCAGAAACCGTTTCCGATTCCACTCAATATCCGAAAACTCCGAAAACTAGTAGCCTCAATGAACGAATAATTTTTACGTAAATCATAAGTAGATAACGTTAGAAATTCCAGGTGAATCATCAGCATCAGCGGACCTTGGGGCTAGAAGAAGTATCCCTTCGCTGCATTAATAAAATACTTCCGCTTCGAACTTTCTCTCCGGCTCTTCTGCTGCTTCGAAACTGCTGTGTTGCTGAGATATAATAGCGGCATTGGCGATTGGTCGGGAGTAACATCATCCTTAAGGAGATTCCATAAGTCTTTTCCGTTATTTTATTCTTAGGACAAATTCAGTTCTATTTCTTCTAATTAATAATAACATTTTCTGTATAAATAACATTTCATTACGTTACAATAAATAAGAATACTGTCAACCGTTTTTTAACAACAATTTAAAAAACAAGATCGAATCTACACGAAAAACAGAACACAGAGCACAATCCCGGAACTCCACCACTATGAAATCCCCTTAACAGAATCGTGGAGCTATCTCGCGCGGCTGAGCCGCAAGTGGCGCTTGCTGCCAGCTCTCCTTTCATCCTGTATACTCTACGTATATACATACTGACACGCCACACAGACACACCTATATATAACAGTTCAGTCTCGTCGACGACTGGGGCTGGACCCGTGTAGCTGTGTGTCTCGGTGAAAACAGGAAAAAAGAAAGAAAATAACATAACGGAGCGCCGCCAAGTCACACGGCAACAGGGCAGAAGAGACTCGCCAGCCGAAGATGTCACATCAAACGGGAATCAAGGGTAAGCTTAGATAATTAACTTCCTGCTTGTTGTTTTTTTGCTCTGATTAATCGAGAGTTTAACGTTTTGAACGAAAAATGCGCGGAGGGCATGTATATATGCATCCGTCTGCGCGCACTCTCTGCGTCGTCCCCTTTGTCATGGAAATTTTTTTCGACTTCTTTTGCAGCTAACGAAGCGCTGAAAAAAATCTTCGCCAAGTGCAGGGATGGAAAGATTCGCGTGCTCAAGGTTTCCATTGAGAACGGTAGGTTTCGCTCTGGAATGAGGTATTTTTAAATTGTTTACACTGTGAATCATGAGGTTTTATTTAATTTAATATTTGGGTAAGGTGATAAATTGGTTTTGAATTTCTTGATGAAAGCTTGGATTGGGAGTGTCTATTTTTAAAGTGCTATTGACGTTGGATCGTTTAAAAATAAATGTGCTTTTGATTTTTAGAGGAACTAGCACCATCTGCTTCGTCAAAGCCTGTTGGGAAGTGGCAGAATGATTATGATAAGATGATAAAGCCTCTAATAGAGGAAAATCAGCCAGCGTATATTCTTTATCGTCTTGATTCTAAATCTCCAGATTCTGGATATGATTGGCTTCTTATATCGTGGTCTCCAGACACTGCTCCAGTTAGGCAAAAGATGTTGTATGCCTCTACGAAAGCAACGTTGAAACAAGAATTTGGAACGGCCTCTATAAAAGAAGAACTTCATGGTACTGTTCCAGAAGACATCAGCCTAGAAGGATATCATAAACATCAAAGAAATGATGCAGCTCCAGCCCCATTAACTACTGCCGAAGAGGAACTTGCTGAACTAAAAAAAACAACTGTACATACTGAATTTGGTGTTGAAACAAGACATCAAACCTTAAGCGGCGTTGCCTTTCCTGTGACAGATGAAGCAAAACAGGCAATAACTGATTTAGGAAAAGGTGTTCATGAATATGTACAATTAAAAATTGATATAGAGGAAGAGAAGATCCATTTAGTCATGGCATGTGAAGTTTCATTAGATAAATTGCCAACAAAAGTACCTTCAGATTCTGCCAGATATCATTTGTATAACTTCAAGCACACACATGAGGGAGATTATATGGAATGTATAAGTAAGAAAATTTTGAAATTTTTTTATATATTCATATTTATAATTTGAAAGTAAAAAAAGAAAAGTTTGGATTATCTCATTTTTTAAAAATAAATTTTTTAACTTATTTAAATTATTTCAGTTTTCATATATAGCATGCCAGGCTATTCTTGTACTATTAAAGAAAGAATGTTATATTCATCATGCAAAGCACCACTGCTGGAGTTCATTCAATCTTTAGGAGTAACAATTATAAAAAAGGTGAGTCTTATTTTTATAAATTCAATTTTATTGATAAATTAACCATTTTATTGTGGATAAGCAGTTGCATGACTGGGGTTCAGATGTTAAGATCTTAAAAATCAATTTTTATAAAATTATCTTACAGAAGATTCAGTTGACTAACTAAAATAAAAATAAAAATGTTAATAATTATGATAAATACAATTTCAATAACAGTGTCACTAAAATTTTTTAACAATTAATGTAGGTAGTTTTTACTACTCAAACTAATGTTCTTAACAATTTGAGAAAAAAAAATTGATTTTTCAAGATTTTCAGATGAGTCTGTACTTTTGAAAAATAAGATTGTCAACTTCATCTTTTATTCTTAAAAGAAGACAAGCTATGCTTTAACGTAAATAATTACAAAGTGAAGTTTGCTTTATTTAAATTTGATTAAAAAAAAAAAGACAAAAAATTTAAAATTCTCTTTAACAAAACTGCGACTTATCGCAGTTGGAAGTGACTTGTGGCGAAGAGTTAGCGGACATGTTGGAAGACCCGCCGGTGAAAAAAGGCACGGGCACGTCGACCCCGGCGACTCCGTCGACGCCTTGTGCCCCACCGAACACAATAATCCAAAAGAAATCGAAGCCGAAGCGATCCTGTGTTTTAAGTTAACAGGCCTAACGTTTGTTCTTTGCCAATTTCGTCTCCTTTCCAAGAGAGAAGAGACATTAAAACTGTTTTTAACTGTGTTTTTTGGTGAACGAAAAAAAAAGAGCAAGAAAATATCGTCCAGAACTTCGGATTTCGACCTTGTGATATAACGCGAATTTTTCTGAGATATATCTAAATGACAGACTCTAATAGAAGTCGTATTTTTCTGAATTACAAAAATTTCGGAGTTCATAGGATTAATCGACTAAAGTGATACGTATTACAATACATAAGTAATGTAATAGCAGAGTAGAGTCTTAACGATGTATTTTTCTAAATTTTCAACTATAGTTTTCGTTTTGAAACAGCATGTAGTCATCGAAATTCATTTTAAATTAATGTGTAGTCAACAAAATAGTACAAGCGTTTTTAATAATATTTTCTCAATTCGAAGAAAGATAAAGCTGGACAAAGCACAAAAAATTAACAGTTTAGATAAATCGTTATTTTTTTAAAACGATCTGAAAAATACTTGGAGATTTAACGGTGATATTATTACGAGATCCTATGTGTTGATTAGAAGTAATAGAATTAGAAGTCAGTTTTATTTTGTTGTGAGATTTGTAAGTTAATGTCTCGGCCCAGTCGTCCGACTCGTCTCGTGATTCAGACCTTTGCACAAGTTATTTAGTCATAGTTTTTTCATACAAGGTGATTATGCTGCTTCCTATTTATCCCTTTTGTATTCTCATGTTAACTAATACGTTTATAATATTATTTCATGCACTAAAACCATAATTTTTTGCGTCAGTGCTGCTGCAAATCGTACAAAATTTTTCGTCCAAGGCAAAACTTTACATTTGCTCAACGAACAAACACAGAAAGTTCAGTGCACTGCCTGTTTAATTAGTTCCTAGTCTTAAAAAAACGTGATATATGCTTATATGTATAAGTTATGTGTGCAGGTATTAATCGTTGATACTTTCGACGTTAAGCAAAGGTTTAAATCGAGCTCGATGTCGGACATTGATATATGTAAGAATTTTTTTAGATCGCTTAGGAAAATGATAATAATGGACATAAGAGTAAAAGATCAATTATTCTGTAATCTCAAAATTTGCGTGATCATTATAAATTTTAACGTGTACTGTAAAAATTTTCGGCCTACACTAAATAGTTTAATATTATTTTCTTTTTGTCTATGCATATAATCTTATATTTTATGACGTTTATACAAAAAAATAATTGTGAGAATTCAGAATCATTGTTCTTCTAAGTATCATTTAACTATTGATAAATAAATTTATTAATAGTTTTGAAAAAAATGCCATTTATGTGATGAAAAAAAAAATAACGAAAAAAAAGTAGGATTATATATCTTGAATGCTTGAAATATTATTATATCTGCACTTGCCTAAATTCTTTGTATATTCTACTAACAAATAGTATGAAAACAAATGGAGAATATTGATATTGCCTAGAAAAAATATTTAACAAATAAGTTATAAAATATTGAATTACTATGGAATGACCAATGTATATCTATTACAAAAACTTATTCAAATGTGTCAAAATTCATTTTTGGGCATTCTTGAAAATTGGGGTACTTATTATAAAACTCTTTATATTGCCAAGCTAATCATGAAACTTAGTTTTTTAATTTACTTTATTAAAACCTAGAATCATTAGCATTTTATATGATATAAATATTCAAAGTTTATTTAAATTTTATATTTGTTTTATCTTCAACTTAAAATTCAAAATCAAAAACAGTATTCTGTAGCAGTATAAAACAATGCCAAAATTAATAACAATATCGTAATATTTTAGTCATAATTCTACAATTCTAAAAGACTTTATAAAAATTAATATAATTGTATATAGAAATCGTCAGAATCGTTAAAGACTAGATAATCTATATTAAATGAAAAAAGTCGGGCCTAACTTGTAACGACATCGATGATTTCAATATTTAATTATAAATTACAACATTAATTATTTGAATTAATTTTAATAAAGTCTTGATTGAAAAAAAGATTTAAACAATCTCTCAAAACGGAGGTACTTTAAAAAATTATTTGCAGTAATTGTTTTTTTTTTAATTTCAATTGTCCTAGTTATTTAATAATTTATTAAAAAATAAAAGTACCTTAATTTTTGTGAATTGCCTATTTAAATGAATAATAAAAAAATGTTCAAATCTTAAAAGTGATTCCAAAGAGAAAACTTAAGTTTTCAGACAATTCTTCCATTTTTTTTGTTTTTTTAAACATACAATTACATTCAATGACAATGTTTACAATGTTATTCAAGCATATTAAAAAAAATTATATATATATAAATATATGTATATTGTTCCCAGTGCTAATGTAAAAAAAATGGTGTATGACAGTGAAGAATCGTAATGTTTAAGACTGATTCTGATAGTTTCCATCTATTTTAATCTTTTACTATAATATTTACGTTTCGTTAATTCATTATAAAGCTTCTAAATACCAACTTACTAACATTCCATAGATCTGTCAAGCAGAAATAAGAATGAGTAAATAACTCTTGTATCTTATTGCAAATTTTAGAGCTTTCAATTAGTTTTTTTTTTTACAAATTTTTATTTTGACAATTTTCTTTTACATTATTAAAAAAACATTTTATTTATTTAATTTTTTTTATTAAAACTCATTCATATTTCTTAAAAATGAAGATTTAAAATAGATGGATACTTAAAAGGTAGCCATATGAAGAATGTGAAATTAAAGAGGCATTCTCTATTTTGTGTGATCTGTATTTTTTTAACACTATAGCTTTTTATAAAACTCAAATTTTCAAACCTAATCATAGGTTTTTATTTTAACTGAAGCAAACTTCTCATAATGTAACGCACAGGTAAACATATAAACAAAAGTTAATAATTTTTGTTGAACTCGGAGATTACTTACGCAAATTAAGGTGCGTTTATTTCAATGAGTATCAATTAACAATCAAATTTTGTAATAAATCACCACACTTGCCTGGGGCTGAATGATAATTTTCATGTTTAATAGAGCGATGTTTGCTCCAGGCCTATTCTGTAATAAACTTTTTAATTGTTTATTTAAGAGCCGTTGCTTATTTGTAATAAAACAAAAAGTTCTGTTATTAACTATAGGGTCTCAGCAGATAAGGAAGTATTATAAATAAAGTTTTAATTGTATATCTTGCCAATGATACATTTAGTATCAAAAATATAATAAATTGCTATGCCATGAAACTTTAAGAGTATCCAAGTAATTATTTATAAATATTCCACCATTACTTTGCTATTAATCTAGGATCAATTCTTGAAGACAAGTCATCCAGATGGTATGTAAAAGACAATAAAAATTTATGTAACATATAAATAAAATTTACAAAACTTACAAAATAGGCCTGAAGTACTCATAAAAAAATTTCAAACTCTCACTAAAATTATAGATTATTTTATTAAAAAATAAAGAATAACTTAGATTTTTGAATTTTTTCCTCTTTCTTTACATAGCTTGAAATAGACGATGGAAAGGAACTAACAGAGGCTTTTCTACAAGACGAGCTACATCCAAAAGTGAACTTACATCGACCAAAATTTGCGAAGCCAAAAGGGCCACCAAATAGAGGTGGAAAACGCATAACAAAAGTTCAGGAAACTGAAACTTTAGAATAATTTTTGAACAGATTTGTTCAATTTTTATGTACATACAAAAATTATGATTTATCTGCAAAACAATCATGGTTGAGGGCTGTTGTTCGATTGCAGAGTTTTAACTTAAATTTACAATGTGTGAAGAATAATTATGTCTTTTTACTTGTGAATAAATTATAAAAATATTACAAATTTTTAAAAAAATTTTTGCAATAAATTTTATGCAAATTTAATATTATATTTTTGAAAAAAATTTACATTGTTCGATAATTATCAGGCCTATTCTGTAAATGTGATTATTTGTTATACACTTTTACACAAGTGTTCCTTAATTATTAAAAACATTTTTAATATAAATTAGCTTATGATCTCTTAAGCTGTTAGTATATTATGTGTATTTTGAAGTAAAGAATGCTATTGCCACTTAGAGTATTATACGTAAAACATTATCATGTATGAAGATGTTTTGAAGAACTGTATTTACATCCAATAGAGTAGTAAATCATGCAATCACATCACTATTATTTATTTTTCAAAACAATAATCTTAAGATAATATAAATAAATATAAATTGTTATCAATTAACAAAATTTTATGTTTTTTGTTACTCACCTACTTAAATTACATGAAATTAATTGTGATCCAGTTTTTATTATTATGTACAAGTTTTATTATAAATTATAATTAACATAATTAATTTATGTATAAAATTATTTGTTTTTAGGATTCATCATAATTTCTATTAATTTTTTTTCAGCAATTTCATTTCTATATTCTTTGTAACCTTCAGCTATTAATCTACAAAAATCAAAGTAATAAAAAATTATATACTGTTTTTACGTTAATAATAAAACAAATAGTTACCTTTCTCTTTCAAGATTTGCTTGATATTTTGATTGAAGAAGTTGTTCTTCTGTTATATTTGCAACTTTTAATAGAAGCACCTTGAGACAAGCATATACAGATCCAAAGAAACCTCCAATTATTCCACCTGATACCATAGCCTTAGGACCTAACGGAAATTTATACAGTGCTCCAGCATACGCTGCTCCCAAAGGATAAAATAAAAGTGAATCTTCATTTCTATAAACTGCTATGGCTGTGTAACTAACCCTGTAACAAACATATTATTATTATTTTTAATTTAAAAGTAAATTGTGTTTTCTAATGTAAAAAAATGATTGAAACTTTACATAAATGATGTACAGAAGAATGACACTCTTGATCCCCATTTTACAAATCCATTCATTAAGCTAATAAACATTTTGTCAGATAACTGCCTTTTGGCATCCAGGTGATTGCGAAATTGTGTTGCTTCATTATTTTCTATAAATTGTATGAATGCAGTTCTTGAATGCTTGAAACCACCGTAAACACCACCCATCAGGAAGGATCCTATTGCTGTATGGAAGACTGCTACTAATCTAGCATTAATTGGCTCGTTTGGACTATAATAATGAATTATTATTGACTAATAAAAAGTAATTTGTACTTTTGATTGAGTAGAAAATTATACTTACGTAGATTTAAACAAGTTTCTTAACCTTTGAAATCCACTTATATTTGAATCTAGTTCAGGATTATCTTTGTTATCAATAATGTCATATGCGTTTTCTGTTTTAAAGAAATAATTAGAAAAGCCCAAAATTGGCGTTTTCCTCATAAATCTAGTAATCATGTTAAATATATTAATAATCCTTTTTTCCCCTTTTATTTTTGTTCACATGGTTTACGTTCTATATCGAACAAAAGTCATATAAATAGCCAAATCAGCTGATTGTTGCCTCAGTCGATAAAGAAGAAATTCACTTGATTCCAGCTGACGTAAGGCTATGGGATTTTAAAGATTTTATTATTTTATATATTATTATATATTTAAAATAAGCGAAAAGTAATAATTATCATCTCAAGAATTTATTATATTTATTTATTGTGTATGACTTTATGTATTCTTTTTATCATATATGAAAAATAACTTTATAAAATACTTTTGAGTGAAATAATATATTACACTGACTAAAATTTCGTTTTATTTTAGAAATTTTTTGCTTTGACGATCGAAAAATAATATTTTGTTATGTTGATGTTTTGGAAAAACTTGTTTCTACTTCACATTTTACGGTATATTTTTTACACGTTTTAAATTCGTAAACGTTTTAAATGTATAAATGTGTACATTCGAAAGAAAAATAATTTTTACATGTTTTATTTGCTTGAACAATATAGCATATTTTGTATTCAGAAGACAGTAAAAGATTATTAAATTTTTCTCGATCTCTTCATTTATCCTTAAATAAACGGATTATAATAATAATAGTTGAACAAATATTTTGAATTAAAGACAAATTGATTTTAAAAAATTTAATAATAATCAAAATCAAATAAAACCATTTCCTCAACGAAACTGCTGTTTTGTTTACGTATAGATCATCGTTTTATTTTATAAATTTATTTTACATTTAAATGATCATAAAAATGTTTAAAATTGTAAGAATTTGTCAGTAATCGTAGGAAAAACGGTCAAATTCGATATCTAAAAATTGCAGCGCCTTATAAGTACGTTTATTTTCTTAATTTTACTTGAATCGTTTATTGTCATAAAATATGAAATATATATATCAATTTTATATCAATTTTTTATGAAAAAAATAATTGAAATGCTAAAGTTTTTCATTATTATTCAACGTGATAAACTATAAGAAAAGAATAGTTGAAATAAAGTATTATTTTTATTTTGTTTTATCAATCTAATTACATCATTATTTATTCGCCGCTGCAGATACATTAAACATAATTTTGAAAATTCACAACCATCGTGTTAATTGGCTGCTTTTTTCTAAATGCACCAAGTATGGTGCATTACTTTTCAAGTCCTTATTAAAATCGTCGTAAAATCTGAAAAATGTTAGCATTTTTGAAAAAATAAAAACAAACTAATTCTAAATAATGTAGTGAATCTACTGGCACCAAGAAGTAATCCGTACTTGAAACTAATTGTAAGTGCTAGCTATGCAGATGATAATTCGTGCACCGTATACTATATATAACCTCAGTGAATAAAAATTATGCATTCTAAAATAAACATTTACAAAACTATCTCCCAAATCCCATCCCCTCTCCTCACCCTCTCAAACCCACAACCATTAAAACCATTTCAATTCCAGCCTCGACACCCTCAGTCCCCACCAACCAAAAAAAAAACCTTCGAAAAAAAAGCGGACAAAGTAGACGGTTAACAGCACGCCGGCCGGTGCGTATACACACTCCCACAGTCCCTGACGTAACTGGCCCTCCCCAACGCGCGCTGCCTAGAAAAGCAAGGTGGGCGTGCGCCGCCCGCGTGCGCATACGTCAATAGGCGAGAGAGCGAGAGCATCTCCCCCGCGTGTGTGCCAGCTTTCTCTTCCCCCCTATGAAAGTGTGGAGGTGGTGGCAAGCCAGGGCCGGCTAAGTATTAATGCACCCTAGCTAAGGTTTGTGTTGAGGATTCTGAGATGGGAGATTTTTTTGTTGGGTCGAGGGTGTGGGAGGTTTGTTTGATGAATTTGGTTTTTTTTTTGTTGTTTTTGGGTTTGGTGACCTGTTGGTTTGGTAGCGGTGGGGTTGAGGAAATTGTGGGGTTTAGGTGTTGGAGTGGTTTAATGGAGCGTTTCGTTGTTTATTTAATGTGCTTATTCAATCGCGCTTGGAAAATGTAGATTTATCGAGTTAATCTAGAAGGAAAATATTCATTCTTGTATGAATAATTTATAAATCCTTGTAAATCTTTTTCTTGACGTGAACGCTTATAATATAGGTCCTTCGAATGCAAGTCGCGGACCGGGAGTACTCGATCATGCTTTTTTTCCTGTTTGATTTAAAATAATATCTTTGTATCTAGAGCAGGACGCTTATAAAAATCGAAGTTTCAGCTAACTATTTTTTAAGACTCTTAAAATTATAATAATTATCTTAAAAGTGCTATCTCTTCGTAAACTCCCTTGTTAAATCGATCTTTCCATAAACACTTTTAAAACAGCTTAGCATCCTTTATATTCCCTTTTTTTTAAGTTACTTTTCTTAGAAGAGTTTCCGAGACTGTCAATAATACAGTTTATATTCATTGAGTTCTTGGAGTAAAATAGCTCGAGGCGATTAATAGAATCTTGGTACAATTTCCAATAGAGAAGTATAATTTTATACAGTGGAACGGAAATGAGTAAGCTTGTATTAAGATAAGAAAAGACAAATAATTATTTATAGAATTTTTACTTAAACTTTAATAATAACATTAGTTATCAAAATAATATCAACTAGAAATCTACATATTACTTGTTTTAACATAAATATATACTGGCTAGAAGATCTTGGTCTGACACAACTCGGAAGTTACTACTTTGAGATGCATTGTGCTTCTCTTCCTCAAGTTTTACGTCTCTTTTATTCTCGTATATTGCGTAGATACATTTATTTTAAAGTACGAGTTTTCTTAAATTCAATTCCGATGAGTAACTGCCTCTGAATCCTATGAATTCTTATGTTCACTATTCAATGAAGGTTTGTCGATAATTTTATTTTATTTTTACCTTGAAATCGATTTGATCTATTGCTAAATATTAATTTTTGGGAGAATTACGTTTCAAAGAAAATAGAAATTCCTATTTTTTATGTCACGATGAAAAATTTGTTAGATATTACAAATTATTGACATATTTGTTTAGTAGATAATAATATAGATTGAAGATTTAAATATACTGTATAAGAGATGGTCAAATTGATTGTTAGTATCAATTTACCAATTTGTAAATGGGCACTCTTCCAATTCTCATTCTGATGTAAGCTTTTCTTAGTATAAAAGTATGCAACCTCAAATTCGTAAATGCCTGTCTCATAAAAAATGTTATACTTAAAAGTAGATTAAATAAAAAATAATTTTGACGCCTGATAATAACTTCACAAGAATTATAATAATTATAATCAACTATTTTGATAGGACTATCCTTGATAAAAAAAATTAAAAACTTTCAATTACAAGGAAAAAACTGAAAAATTCATTTTATTAAAAAATTACGCCAGAAATTTATATAATCAAATTAAATTGTAAATTAAAAATGTCATTAGTTTAAAAATTTTAATATATCTTAGATAGAAAATTAAATAGATTCTTATACTCTAATATTGTCTAATCATTGATATAAATGTAACTATTAATCAACTCCCAATGAAGCTTCAGTCAGATCTTGACTATTATTTAGTTAAATGCTAATAAAATTCTAAAAATCAATCCCAACTAACCAACCACCGAACCATTTCAACCATCAAAATCCAAAAACGCTCCCTTCCCACCCAAAAAAACATCCACCGCCCCAAACAAACCAAAACCCCTCCACCAACCTTCCCATATCACAGCGCGCAGAAACGGAATCCGCGCGCGTCTCACAATTCCACGGCAATATCGCACTTTGCGAATAAGGCGAGCTCTCCCCCTGCAGCTGCACACAAGCGACTTGCCCGGCGCGCGCGGCCTCGTTCGCTTAACTGCGGCTGTAGGCGTGCAGCAAGCCCGCTACGTGACTTGTACGCACAAGCGCGCGAAGTACCAAGAGAATGGAAAATGCGTTTCCAAGTTTGCAATGCGGATGGCTGTGTATATGTGGGTGGGCTGAAAGCGCGGTTTGTTGGAGTTTTTTTTTAGAATTGGTGGGTGGTGGGGTGGTGTTTTGAAAGTTGGTGAGAGTGGAGTTTTTGGGTTGGGTAGAGGTGTGTTTTTTTTTTGGGTTGGTTTGGGAGGGGGTTGATTTTGGATATAGGTGAGGTGATGGTGATTGACTGGTTGAGTGCTGGCGTGTACGGAGTTTTATTTATATTGGATTGAATTTTGTTTGAATGAAAGTAAAGAAAAGTAAATTATTGATTCGGTTTTGTCAAACTCATGAAAAATTTTATTTTCGTTATTTTATAAGTAAATTTGTTAAAACTTGCAACTAAATTTTGTTTAAAAGTGATTTTACATTATTAAATCCTTAAAATTCTCAGTTTCTACTTTCGTTAAAATTTAATAAATTTTTAGTCTACCCCAGATCTAAAAGCGTAATACCCCAGAACAAATAGTGATCAAGCAAACGCCATAATATCAATCTTTACTCGGCAGTAACGCGGAAAATCCCGCATAAAACAAAGAGTAGCAATAGGATCTCGCCTGGCCGATATATAAATAAGGGGGTCAGCTAAATCGGGAAAAAGGCGCGAGGCTGAGTTTAAGGCGTTACGGCCGGCAAGCAAAGAATATAAAGACGAAAACGATACGCGAGAAGAAGAAAAGGATCTAGTAATCGATTTGAATTTTTTAGGACACTGATCAATTTTTGACGTGAAGATAACTCCTGGTGGAATCCCGTCCGCGAAAAATCAAAATTGGATCGACCTGATTCCCGTGACAGTATTTTTCTGAAATTCTCCTGTCCGAACTTATTTTTCGGTCTTTTTCGGAGAATTACTTTTACGCATTCGTCCTGAAATTTTCATTTTTTGAATCCACGTGTCAACAAAGAATTAAAATACCAAACTCCCACAGTCCTTTTAACAATTATACACACGACCAGTAGAAACCAGCCGGTTCAGTCAGACAACCCCCCACCCCAACATTTCCCATACCCCCTCCACAAAAGAACCCAACAATCTCCTTTCATCAACTTAAGCAGCTCATCAACACTATTCACGTATAACCACTGTCAGGATAATTACTCAGCCAAGCCGAGCGCAAACCGCGAGCCGCATTATACAGCGTAAAGTCGTATACGCGGCGAGGGTCTGGTTCTAAGAATGAATGGCTTTTGCGGGGATTCGTTCCGCCGAGGCCTTATGAATCGAGCGTAAGATCTAAATTTAGAGCGCGGGCTTTACAATGGCGCGTCACCTAATACTGTTCAATTATAACTTTCATTCACGGCTAAATTAGAGATCCTACCGAGTAATTTGATCATTCCCTCGAATTTCTCAGCTTGACAGCCGCTGACTAATTGCGTTATCCCCAAGCTTTCCTTTCTTATAATTCAACAAATGCAACAATTTTTTACTCATCACCCCAACGAATCACACATTCACATCTCCAAGCATCCCCACGTATACCCTCGGCGCCCCTGAGCGTCTCAACTCTAACCGGCGCGCTACGGCCTTGGGCTGAGCCAGCCGCTCTCGGCTCGGCGCCTGCGCCCCACCAAAACTCGTGCTCGCGCAGGAGTCCATGCATATCATCCCCCTACCTTCCTAGCCACCTTCTCTCTCTCCCTCGCTATCTACGACCCCCGTGAGGCAGAGTAGAAGCGGCAGAGAGCAGTAGGAGCAGAGAGAGCGCGCCAGCTCGTCCTCGGATCTCGCGCGAGCGCGGGTTTATACGTGTGGTGTGAGTGTGTTTTTGCGGCATCTATTTCTCTCTCTCTAGCTCTTACCTCTCTCGCATAACTCTTTGTTACGGCGCAGAGTGAGCTGGTGTTATAAGCTGGGAATGATGGCTGAGCGATTCAGCCGGGTATATAGTATGTATAGATAGATATATATACGTACGCATATAGTCAGTGAGTGAATGGTGCGAGTTGAGTGCAGGAGGATGAGGATAACACAGCAGCGGAGGCGACCGGCTAAGCAACCACTAGACTAGCTACACACCTGATCCGCACCTATCTCTCTTACGCGCGTAAATGTTAGCTACTCGGAGCTGAAAAGGGTAGTAACTGCAATTCGATCGAGGATAGATAGGAGCTTTGCGTCGATTGTATATTTCTTAGTGCGTTATCGATTATCCGCGCGCTCGCGCGCGCGCGCGCCCAGCGGAGGAGGGTAACGCGCGGGGGGGAGTAGAGAGAAATTAGGCAGCTGCTTCTGGGGGCACCTGTGGAGAGGATCATGCCAGGCGATATGCAGCGCTGGGGATAGACGGCCACCAGAGGACAGCAGCTTGAGGACGCTGGAGACTCGCGATTTTTGACGCTGAACTTCTGACTCTCTGGTAGGCGCCGCTGACGCTGCCGACCTGACAACGGTAAGTTTTTTTTTTTTAAGTGTGGGAGGAAGTTTTTTTATGATGGGTTTGGATAGGCATTTTTCTTTCTTACGAGTGGCAGGTACGTTTAAAGTTGGTTTACCAAGTTTATAACCGCGCACTTCTGGTGTATACCCACGATCTCTTTCAATGTAACCACTCGGCTACATTTTTTTTCTACAGTTTTCCCGCTTTTATAGAGCCCTTAATTTTACACACCGAAGCCATATATCTCAGGAATATTTCGACTTTTTACGCGCGCGCAATAAAACTGTCACATGAATTTCAGCTGACCGCGTGATCGGCCCCGCGCACAGAATAAAATAAACACACCACCACCCGTCCGCACAACCACACTTACCCATACACACAATAAAACGAAATATAGAACCATATAGTTATCACCTGGCTGCGGCTAACCTACATTCTCGACTAAACTTGAGCTTGCATTGAAAACTTTCCCAACGCTGCCGACGCGGTTATATATCAACATATTTCCGCGGCGAGCTTGCGACAATGCTCGCACAGCCGCGAAATCAATTTCAAAACGAGAGCTTTCGCATACAGCGTCGCAAGCTCTCTATCGATTTCAGACACGACGCACTCCCGAGAATATATACAACCCCATGGCATCTAAAGTGAAATAACTCGGGTTATCGCGCTCATAAGCTGAAAGCTCCGTATATATATTTTTCGACGAAAGCTCGCCGGTGGAGTTTTACGAGCGGCCTTTGTACAAAGCTTCATTAAACTTTGATAGAAATAATTAAATTTAGCCGGAAAATATCCGAGGCCCCCAGGAGATTCCACAAAGCTCGATGTTCCCGTATACGCGAATTTATTAAACTGCAAATCGGATAAGCCGAGCTTTTCCCACCGGTGGATTCCGCGTCTGTCTTTTAGATGTTCACGTTGGCTAGCGCTGATTAAAAAGTTTAAATTACCGGGACGATTTTAATTATTCGCAGGATAAGAAAAGTATATTTTACGCTGGGAGAAGAGGCTGGAATCGCTTTCGCGCGCGATTCGCCTTCGACGAACACTTGAACGTGACCTAAAACGCTCCGCTTGTCCCGAGGAGATTGATTAATCTGCGAGAAACTCAGCTCAAACACTCTTTCACCTTCGGGAAAGGTTTGCTTTTTTTTTTATCGCTGGAAATTGGTTCTTACATTGTTTTAATGTTTGCCTCGCGGAGTGTGTTTTTGGAATTTTTTATCAGAATGGTTTTCGGAGGAGTGAAAATACAGAACGTTGTTTTCTCAAGCTGGAATAAGGTCGCAGGCGTTTGACATTTGAAAAACCGCCGCGACGAAAAATCACGGGTCTTATCCGTTTCTTCGAAAAGCAAAAAACTTCGGCTTAAAAGGAACGTTTCAGCCTACGCCGTCTTTTCACACGTAATCGCGAAAAACGAGGCTAACCCGAAACCGGAAAGTTTTTTAATCATTTCCAAGTTGCTCGTTCGCAGCTTGGGCTCGTCTTTTTTTTTTCTTCGACTCTTCGTCCCGACGTCGCGCAAGTTTCGCTTTTGTGCTTGTAATTCACGCTGCGAAGCTTTTTTGTTTTTGAAAAAAAAGAATGGTTGAAGTGAGATGAGTAAAGAGGCATTGTGTGCATCGAGAGCGACGCGGAAGAATAGCGAAAATATCGGGCTTTGTGTGCTCGGGGAAGATCAACATTCGACGCTAGAGGATTTTGAGGAAGTGTGTGAGGAGATGAGGAAGAGCTGGGATGGATCGATTCTTTAGAGCTTTTTGTTGTTGTTTCCGCAAAGTTTGTTTGAGGATGTACATTGTTGGTTGAATAACGGCATGGAAGTACCTGCTAATTTGTCGTTTATTTTTTTTTATGGATATAAAGTTGGTATGTATTTATTTGGTTATGATAGCGTTGAAATTTGGGAAGGTATGAAATGTGTCATTCTTTGCCAGAGCGTCGGGGAAATTGGAGAATAATGGAGCAGTTGCTATTAATGTGTCTTGGAAGTGGTGCGACCTATTCGCTCGCAGATCTATTTACACATTGTAGGAACATGAGATAATTGACAGAATTTCCTCAATTGCCACTAAGTATAGCACACATTGTAAAAATGTAACGTATTTTCACTCGGACATAGTGACTAGAAATAGCACATTATCTAACTTTAGCTTTTTTCGAATCGTTAACTAATTACATTGCCAATTTGCGAGAAAAAAATTCCGTTACACGCTTTTTACAGGTTACTTTTACAGCCTTAATTTATTTAATTTTCAAAATTACAAACGATCGTATTTACTTTTCGAAAATTAAATACGAATGACGGCGAAGTTACGACACCAAACGAAACCGAACGGAAAAACAATTTGTTTGGGGGCAAATGGTGCGATAGCGTATTGGGAAAAACGGCGGCAGTAAAAAAAATATCGAAAACTTTTTTTTTTTTGGTTGCTGGTAACATGCTGAAAGCTTTAAGCTATCTCTGCAATATATCAAGCACAGTATAAAAAAAAAGTTTGTTTAACAATGAAGAAGGCATGACTAATACATTTATTTCGGATAATACTTTAAGTACTGAATTATCAGCGATATAAATCTTGTTATTTTTTAACTTCAATCATAAATATTGGCCTACTTTTCCTCCGGCCGTTTTAGTACTCGTTTAAGTACTGATAAATATCAGTTTATTTGTCATTGGGAACATTACACTTAAGTGTTCCATTATTTTCCACCTCCCCTCTCCTTGAATAACACACTTGGAATTTATTTGATACATTTATGTATGAATTCATTCATTATCGTTGAGAAATTTTCAATACTTGTTTGCTTATTTTAGTAACGTTTTATCCGATTGACTTAACGATGCTTCATTGTTGATTTTGAATGTATAATAGTCTTAATGGCGTGATTAATACGTTTATGTGAATGTATTAATAATTATATTCATTTCTAGTATATGGTATGAAATTCAATTTATTAAAATACGGTAATTTATAAATAGTATATTTGTTAGCATCTAGAGAATCAGATATGTCACTAACATACTACACATTATCGGAAAATGAAATTAAAAATAATATCAAAATATGTTAACAGACATTAAAACAAAAATATGTTGTTTTATTTAAAACGCTTCAAACGTGATACCTAGTTAAAGCTGAAACATGTTCGCGAAGTGGTAACAGACGTGTGTAATCGGGCACGTTTTGTTAAACCGTAATTATTCATTCTGGTGTAACAACTATTAATTTTAATCATAAATTTAGATTTCACGCCAGTCAAGAAAATTTCAAATATGACAACAATTTAATCAAACTATTTATTTACCAATGTATTTATTATCGTACAAAACGAAATTTTCATAAATTACCGAAAGACCAAATTCCTAAACAGTTCAAACTCTTATTTTCCACATCAACAAATTCCCCCATTGTTAACCCACCTCCACCCGACCTTACAGCCCACATTCGAATGCAACATTATCTCTTTACAGACGCATAAAAACCGAGAAAATCCTCCCTCGTATACCTAAACGCAGCCTCGATAAGCTCGACCGGCTTCATCCAGATTTCTCCGATATATCCCCACACACATACACGCTCTATCTTCTCCTCACCCTCCCCCACACACACAGCATCCCACCCACAGCCAGGAAGAAAAGAAACTCCGGGAAAAGCGTCTCCGGAAAGTCTTCCGCTATCTCCTCTCGACGCCGTCTACGAATCCAGCGCGATAAACTCGCTGGCGCAGCAACAGCATAAAGCCGCCATTGTGTCTCGCGCAATCAGCAATAGCTACGCCGCCCACGCGTATGTGTGTGTGTATGTCTGGGTAAGCAAAAGAGCAAAGCTCGCGAGTGAATCAACAGGCAGGCCGAAAGCGCCGGAGGATGTAATCTCCCGAAAAAGAGACGTTTAGCTTTCAGGAGAGGAGCTTGCACGGCTCGTTGGCTGTCTTTATGCCGATGATGCTTCGTTAAGTCCGCAATCGGGCTGGTTTTCTTTTGAGGATTAGCTTTTTGGAGTGGATTTTTTGATGGGGAAGGAGTTGCGAGGTGATGCTTTGGTTTATATAGTGTATTTGCATAGGTGAGTCGATACTTTCTATGGGATCGAGGTTTGAGATTATGTATATTGAGACGTATGTAATCTAGATCGCTCGGCGGAATTGACGTTCCCATGTTTGCTTTAACCGTCCGGCTGAAATTGCTTATGTCTACTCGGATAGCCCGTCCGAGAACGATTCAATAATTTCATACAACCCTCAAAACTTTGCTTAACGCAAACACGCAATCTTTCCCAAATCTCCGACCTAAACCCTCGCTTTCTAATACACGCACAAACCTTACATATCGCGCATTAGAAAAAATATAAAGAAAATTCAAAAGCACCGCGTATACATCTTTCTCCAGAGATTATGAAACACGACAGCGGAGCGGAGAGCTTTTTTTACCTGAAACTAGCCTTGGCTGCAAAAATAAAAGCTTATATTATGTAAAGCACAGCTGTGCGCAGCTCTACGCGCCTAGAGCTCAGCGATGTAATTTTAGCTCCCCGCGCAAGCTCGAGCTTGCGATGAAAAGCTGCAAGCTCGTTTGCTCGCTCGTATTTCGCGGAATTCCTTTGTGTACCAGCGGACTTTGCCCGCTGCTTTCTCCGCAAGCTCCTACTCTCGCGTAGACGCGTGCACAGAGCTTTTTTAAAGCTCGCAGGCGCGCGAAAATCGATTGCAAGCGTCAAGGTTCAGGGTTGGATGCGTGCGCGCGGCCTGCATTTGTACCTGCATCTCCGGAGACGTGTCGCCCGTGAATTATTGATTGTTTTGCTTTTTCGCTTAATGAGAGAACTGCCTTAAAGTGCGAGGTTGGCTGTTTTAATGAGGGTTTGTTCAGGGTTTTTTTTTTGCGATTGCGTGTAGGTTTGACTTTAGGCGGGTTCTGGGGGGATTGGATTCTTACGTTTTTGATGAAAGCCCGTGGGAAGCTCGGTTATTTGAATTTCAATTTTAAATCCTGGCTCCTCGTCTTTGTGCTCGGGGATATTTCAATTGGGAAAGTCAATATTCTACCGTCAATTCGGGAATGGAGATCGAATTGCTTTTGGAATGAGGGAAGGCCTATTGCGTCATTTATGAGCGGGGATCGATCGGCCGTTAAAGCTTCAAATCGTTTTTGAAATAACAAAATTACGAAATTTCTTAAAATAGAAGTAAAAGCTTGCAAAAATTAGAGTGAAACGTAAATTTCTCTACAAAAAAGACGCGATAGTCATCGCTAAAGCAAGCTGTCATTCAGCTTTTCTATAATCGATGCGCGCGCTCGTAAAAATATTTCCTCTAACCACACCTCCATAAATCACGAAAACACCACTAACATTCATAAAAAAAATACTACTCATTCCCCATACTACACCAGCCCTTATCCACCTCGAACCAAGCGAAGTCTTACTAAAACCAAGAAAATCCGTCACATCTAGGCCTGATACCGATTAATTCCGTCTCACCAGCCACGTCGATACCCACCCACACACGTAAACACCCATATACACACACATATCCCTCCACCCACACCCACAGCCCTCGGCTATTTTGCAGAATCGCCGGCGAGCTAGCTGCACGTCGAAATTACGCGCTGCGGCTGCCGTTTGTCTTTTGCTTCAGCCCTCGCTGCTCTACCCCCTTCGCTTCGTTAAAAGCTCGCGAAAAAATCGATAGCACGACGCGCGAGGGCCATGCGCGTCTCGCTGCGCTACATACCCTGCCAGCCCTTTTTTTTTCACTTCTGGCCCGGGTCGATGCGTTTTTTACGGCTTTTGACGCGCGCAGGGGGGTTTTTTTCTTCTTTTTTGGGTTATTGGATTATGCGGGTGTGAGCGTAATTTTTAAAAATTCGAAGGGCGGTGAGCTGAAATGGCGTGTGGGTAATGGAATTAGCTTTTGAATTGCGTGGTTCGATCGATATTCTTAGTTTTAAGAGCGATTTGATTTGCTTGGGGAGTGGAGGTGTTCATTACGGTGGTTTTTTGTAATTTTTTCTTGTAGTTTTAAAGGGTATTAAAGCGAGGGGGTGAAATTATTTCAAAGTTCTCTTATCTCCATCAAAGCTTATACAAATTATTCAATGGCACTCGGGTCAAGTCTCGCTTAAAAATAGTGAAACGACAGAATTAAAAAAGTAACTTTTCGTAATTGTCCGCGAGGACTTAACTTTAAAAAGAAGACTTTTTTACTCTGCATTTTTAGTAATGTAAGGCATTACGTTAAAAGTTATTACATTTGTAAAAAGGAAATTTATAAAAAGAATATCTTGAATTTCTTGGAAATAATCCGATTACCCGAGGGACATATTGATTCAATTCCGAAGAGTAAGAAGTCGTTAAATCATCCGCAAGATTCTCCTTCAAAAATGAAAAATTGAACTATTCATTCCTTCAAAGAAAAAACGTAAGCACAGCAATAAAAATTACAATCTCCTCTTACCCATCAATTTCCAAAGCATCAACGCAAAATCGTATACGTAATAACTGTACAAACCTATCCACGCTTACAACGCCCGAAATACACCCGCGAATCAATGCGGCGCGCTAAACGAAAATAGATGAGGCCGCGCCATTTACACACCTCTCAACTGTCTCAACACCCGTCCAGCCAAACTCCTCCCCCCCCCTCCTCAAACCGTCACGTCCCCTTTTAAAAATCCCTCCGAACAGCCTCCTCCCGCAAGCTCGCGCGACGGAAAAATCCTTGCCTATTAAATTCGCTTTTTGATCAAGTGCACGTAGCTGACCCGGTTAATTCTCCAGCTGAGAATGCCAGCCTGTACAACGGCGCACGCGAGCTGCACAGCTGTGCTGACCCCGATGCGGACACACGGCGCGCAGCGGCTGAACTTGCAAAAACGTAATATTCGCGGCTCTGTGTGCATGTACCGTTGGCGAGCTTGCGTGGGTGTAGCAGCTGACTGCGTGTGTATATAGGCAAGGCGAAAAAGGGAGAATGGAAGGAATAAATAGAACGGCGAAAATTGAAAACATGTTGGCGGACACGGTTGTTGCGCCGAGCTCGGGGGATTACCTGTCATCGGTGAGATTGCTTGGAGGAGGGAAGCTTTCGTTTTTTTTTTTTCGACCGCAGCGCGAATTTGTAGGGAGCTTTAAAGGGTTGAGGGCTGTGTCTTTACCTTGCCGAGGTGTGTTTTGATGGTAGCTTCGCAAGCTCGAGCTTTAGAAGCCGGCGATAAATTCCGAACGGTGTAACCATGAATCTAAAATCTCCCAAGCTTGCAAAAAGCTCTCCACTATGAAAAAAAAAGAACTCGAAAGCTTCTTAAAAAAAAACCGCAAGCTAAAAAAGCTCGATCGATCCAGCCCTCTCCTATCAACGCCTGAAACTTACCCTCTCCACCTCTGATCGCTTATAATGTTATCAATCATCGTCTCTCCGACGACGTCGCGCAGAATACCCCGTCGACGAGGCCTAGAGCAAGCCTGTTGCGCTCAAGCATACACACACAGTCGCAGAGCTTCTCGATATATACGGCTTATCGAGAGAATATCTAGAGTCGTCGAGGGCTGGTGTGTCGTGAGCTCGATTGCTGTGTAAGGCTTCTTTTAAGGGGGGGAAATGTGCTTACGCTCACACGGAGTGTGCACGCGCGCTGCTTAAACACTCATTAATAAGTCGCCCATTATCCTGATTATGCTTATCGGCTGCTCGGAGGATCGGCGAGCTTGGGTTAAGGCTGACCTTTGGGCTTGTTTTTTGCTTTGGTGTTAGTGTGTCGGGAGAGTTTTTGTTGGGAGGAAGGTTTTTTGAAAAGAAGGTCGGTTTTTAATAGTAATGTATCTGTTTCAGTTTATGTAAGTAATTTTGTCGGATGGAATATTTAGTAGTATGGGTATTGAAACACGATGTAAAAGGGGGTTTTAAAATTTATTTTTTATTAAGCATTGTTAAAAAGTAATTTGCATTCGAGTAATACATATTAATGCCAGCCGTTAAATTTTCATTAGCAATTATCGAGCCGAGAATACCGTCGCTATAAAATTTACATTATTCTAACATCTGATATTACATATTTTCACGTGCTTTATGATAACGATCTTTAATTACACCCACGTCCAATAATTCCATCAAACATTAATATAAAAAGAGCTTCCGAAAAATCAACGAAACATCATTACCGGCACGAACAAAAGAAAATTTTCAGCGCTATATGAAATTTACGGAAAAATGGACGGATAAAAATTCTCTATGACCTCCCCAGGGAGCTGCGCCCAAAAAAATAGTAGCTCCGCTCGCAACAGGTCTGGCACACTATCCTCCCTCCTCCAGGGAGCGTAATAAAAGAGCTCCATCAATGTCACGCTGATTTTAACGACAGCAGCTCGGCCATTCGCCTTATTAATATTTCCCCCCTTACAATCTTACATACACCCCCTACTTTCCAAAAAAAAACTCGAGATTCACCAAAAGACACTTTAACATGAAAAAAAGCATACACTCGCCCACTTGGCGGCGTAAAAATAATGGAATTTCCGAGGCAGTTTGGCGCTGGGGTCGCCCGTTAATCCAGAAACGCTTGCGGCGTGCTCGCGCAAATGAAAAGTGCCATTACCGGCCGAGATGTAATTACGAGCTTGTAATGTCCTCGCGGCGAGCTTCCCCCGTTGCTTGGGATCGTCAGACGCTTCAGGCTCTCTCTGTGCTTTATGTGGGAGGTATTACGGTAGATGTGAAAGAAGGCTTTTTGATAAAAATTGTTTGACGCGTGTGCTTTAAGCTCTGTTGGATTGTACTTTCGAGCTTTTTTTATTGGTTTGTTATAGTGGCTTTGATAAATTAAATTTTTATTAAATGTAGGTGACGGGTTTATTACGACGGCGGAGGGGTTATTAGTTTTTTTTTACGAGTCATTGGATATAATTTTACGGGGGTAATTATTATTTCAGTGTCTATGAAAAAAAAATCTATATTTCCGGTGCGCTTCCTTTGTGTGGATAATGGCCGAGTGTTCTTTCAGTGTTATTTGCTCGCTAATTGTACGTAAAGGAGAGCGAGGCAATGTTGCAGAGTTTTAGGTTTGCCTTTTCTTTTTGTAGAGTCAAAGGAAGAAAATATGAAATTTTTAAATTATTTATTTTTATGTTGTAGTTTGTTTTTGTAAAATAAAAAGTGCTTTTTCAGGAATATTCTGTAATGATAATGTAAAGTTGTATCATCGTTAGAGTAAAGTTTTTCTAACATTTAAAGTAAAATAAAAAATGTAAGTTCTAGAGTTTCTTTATTAGTTTATATTATGTTAAAGATGAAATTAACAAAAGAAAAAAGAAGGACAAAAACTGTAACACGATTTTAAAATCTATTTCACGGATCCCGACCTTCCCTGCCCCTCTCCAGATCATTTGCATCTCAAAGTAAGTTTTCTAGAGTATGTTGATTCAGAATATTTTAAAATAGTTACAAACACTTTTTTAAGACATCTTGTTTAGTAAACTTAAAAAGCTTTAATTTCTACAAACTGTTATAATAGAAAAAATTTCAAAAACAAGCTCCAAATTTGAAGAGCCTCTATTTATAAACTTCTAAATCGATACTATTAATAAGACTACATTCTACAAATCAATTACACAAAATACTTATCTTTCAATCCTCACTCTACCAACAACCTCCTAAAAAACTTAACACCCCACAAACCACATTTTACGCTCACAACCCCCCGCCCCCCTCACTCTCCCACAATTCCATCTCTCCAGCCATCGCAGTTATTAATCCGGACGTCGCATTGAGCATCCGTTTTAAAGCGTCATATTTCATCCCGCTGACCGTCATGAAAATTTCAACGCCCACGTCAAAACTAGCCTCGCTGCTCGTTTCCAGTGGAAAAGGCCCGGCTATGGTCGGACGAATTGTTCATAAGCCGCCTCTCCCGGAATCCTAAACAGCCGCTCGATATTGGACTATATACACGCGGATAATCGAGACTTTTCCCGACTCGACTTTCGGTATTTCGATTATTTCCCGCGTGGGCGGAGGTATCTCATTATGCAGCCTCGCGGATTATTGATTTTCGTTATAGTTATATTCGGGCTGTTTGGTAATTATAGAATTATTGGAGCCGTGTGAGAGCGTATGCCGGCTCTGTGTATCGATAATCCATTTATTATTATGTCCGCGTGTTACATTCCTGCTCTTTCCGTCTCTCGCGAAATTATCCTGTATGTTATAACGCTGTGAAAGGGGGAATTTCGATGTAACGAGGAGTATTGGACTATTAGACAAATTACGCTTAATTTATGAGATTAATCAATTGGACGTTTATGAAATTACGCTCTTAGCATACCTGTTGACCGATCGAACAAAGAATGTCATTTTCTCGGCCGTAGTCGGATATAAAAAAAACCGACGGCTCACGTGACTACAACTTCTGAGCCGTATATATAACACCGGCTGTTATCCGATATTTCAAATATAAGCGACACGCGATACATTCACGATCATGTATAAAACAGTTTTCTATGAAAGATAAAGAGCTTTTTATATCGCGTAGGGGGAAAAGAGAAAATTAGCGTAACGCCGAGGCTCGCAAGCTCGCTGCAAGCTTTGTGTAAAAGCCGAAAATGACGCGGAATGTTTACCACGGTTACATCGCGGGGCTATAGATCGTAAAAGTTGGCGCACGTGCGCCGCGTAATTCTCGCCAGCAACGAGAATCATGACTCTCGTGTGTGATTTTCGTTGTTTGCGCTTCATTGTTTAAAAGCGGCGTAAAAACCGGATGTTATGTGCTTGTAAAGCTTTTCGCTTTTTTTTCGTGTCGAAGGGTAGTTTTTGATTTACGGCGTTTTGAAAGGCTGAACTACTTGATTTCTACAATAAAATTTCTTGCATCGATTCAAAAAATCAGATGCAAATATAACATCGACATTTCATATTTAACCAAAACCATCACACACAGCTGACCCAGGCCATATTTCACAGTTTACGCGATAGACCACGCACTTAATTTAACGCACTCCCTGAATTAAAATTAACCGCTCCGTCGGATACGAGTCGCGTTAAAATGTGGCTTTTCCTGGGGACGCGTCCCGGCGTTACACAGCCACACAAACGCGACGTTAATGCCTTGCCGGTATAGATAAGCGCGCGGACTTTGACCATTTGGCTGGCTCGGACCGCATTTTGACGCCGTATTTTCGAGAGAATACACACACAGGTGCGCGGGGAGTTTCTTTAATTTATGGACTCTGGCTTCGTGTAATTGTTAAGTTTAAAGTTTAATGCTCCGGGGTAGGCGGAAGTGAAGGTTGTAATGCTCTTAAGGAAATTTTGTGGGGAAAATCGGACAATGCTCTGTTTAAGGGTTTTTTGTGGAGGATGAGAATTCCGGTTTGTTGATTAATGAGTTACTGGGGGTAATTGGGTAATTGACTGGGAAATTCTTTTTTATCCGGTTGGATTTTATTAGATTTTGAGGGTTCTTATTTATTACTGAGAGATTACTTTGCTGTTTACGTTGCTATTACGAGAGACAATGAATGATGAAGCATTTAATCATTGGATTTGACTGCGAGCTTTCTGAAATTCCGCTGCTCATTTAGATTCTATCAGAGATAAAATGTTATTATATTATCTGCTATATTAACTATTACACCCCAATCAATTCCATTTTAACAGAGGATCACGAGTGCCATCAATGAATCCTAATGCAAAATTAAACAGCATCCGTCCGCAATTAGATTCCACATTTATTTCAACAACGCCCGAATCAATACCAACAATCCCAAATTCACATCCCTCTTTATATTTAGAAACCAACAGCCTAACGAACCACACCAAACGAATCTACTTAACGAGCCCTTAACGCCTCCCATAAATAATCCAAAAACCCAACCAAAATAGCTCGCCCTCCATCACAGACCCTCATCAAACCCATCCGGCACAATCACAGCCTCAGAATTTATATTCCTCACCGGAAGTCCACCTCCCCAGCGACACTACCTAACCTATTTATTCAGAGCTCAGGTATACACAGCAGGACGCGAAGCGACGGGAACACCGGCATCAACGCTGCCTTTCATACTTTATTCGAGCGAGCCGCAGGCCGGTTCTTTGACAGGACGCTTGGGCAAAGCTCCGAGCTTTCGCCGTGCGCGGGAATTATGAAAGCCGCTCGCGCGGCGAATGCCAAATGGGAATTTCCCGCGGAATGTAACGCGCTCTGAGGATGTTGGAGTAAGAGCTTCGGAAGGTTTATTTGAATGTTATGCTTCTGTTGACGTTGGCTGCGTGGGTGTGGGTAAATAATTTAGATTGATGAGCGCTGGTTGTTGCGTAGACGGATGTAGAATGCGCTGGGAATTAGGCGTGTGCACTTGAAATGATGCACACGTGCGAATGCGAATATCGTAAACATGTATCTCAGCCGGATGCTGTGCTATCTGATGAATGCGATTGAGAGCTTGCAAGCTGCCTCTGGAGCTTCGTTATAATTCGCGCTGAATTTACGTTAAAACGAACCGGCTGTTACAACTTCCGCTCGTTACTCTACGTTAATTTACGATACTTTCGCTCAGATCCAACTTGAGGGACGAACTTTGGTCCAGACAGGCGAGCTTAACGAAGCGCGGAGTATGCCGGATTCTTGGCGGCTGATTGTAATTTTATACAAATTACCGGCTGACCTGATTTTTCCCGTCACAGGACTTCGCCTTGAACATTCCTGCCTTTTTTTCGACATTTTTCACCTCGGAGGCTGCGTCCGATTAAGTTTTAAATATTCAGAGATCCAATCGATATTTCGAATTTAGAATCATGAATCTTTTCCCAGCGAGTACTCAGCGAGAGGAGGGAGAAAAAAACGAAGTGCATTTTCACTTACAGAAGAAAAAGGGAGAGAAGTGGGTATCACTCCTCTGGGACGGGGATTTCGATTTCGAGCTTGCGAGGCGATTCGTTTCAGCGTCCAAAAATAAATACTCGAGTGCGGATTCAATTTCGTTAGAGCTTTTTATGAAATTTTACTTTAATGCGAATTCTTGATTCTATTATTCACCGTTCGCACGCAGAAAGCATTAATTTTGGGAGCAATCGACACGTGCCGGAAGCTACAGCAGCCATTATGTTTCGAGAGTAGAAACTAATACGGAACTGTAAGATATTAGACCGTCGGAAACTTGGGATCGTTTCGTCGTCGGCGCGAAAGTTTTACGTAAGTATCTCGCGCGAAAATTGTAGTCCGAGCGGCTCGATTAGCAGGCGACACACGACGAAATAGATGTCCGGGGAAAGAAATTAGCAAAGTTGCGTAATTTATCGAGGTTGTGTGCTTTTTCTTTTGCGCGCGATTTTTTTTTTAGGGCCTCTTGATTAATGCTGTGAATTTTAATCGAATGTTTTGCATAATTTCAGGCGAGCTTGCGAAATTAAAAGAGGTTTGACGGACGGCGTTTGTGTATTGTAATTAAAAATTGATTACTCGGTCTTGATAAAGAAATATGGCAAAGTCAATGCGTCTTTGTAATACGAAATACTCTTTTATTCTTCTTTGATTTTAATTTAATTTTAATCTCCACGACATAGAAAATGCCGAAAACCATTAAGCGCAATCAACCAAACCTCAACTCCCCCAATTTTTACCCCTTTCCCAATAACGACTATGCAAATCCCAAACCCCCGAACTCCAGTCCAAAAACTTTCCCACTCTCCAGCCGTCAAGCCAGCATCGCCCTTCCCTCATTTGAATTCTCAGGTCGGCCAGATTTGCGAAAAGTCAATCGCTCAAAGCCCTCGGCGCTTTAACGCTAATTTCGAAATTAGTTTCCTGCGCACGGTATAACCGCCGAAATCCCCAGTAGATTTTAAGTGCGATAATCGCACAGTATAGACATGCGCCCCACCTGCACGTACATAGCCTAGCCAGTGAAACTCGCGTGCTCGAGCTGCGGTTACCTGTATAAGCTCGGCTCAGCTTCCCGTATTGAGCTTGCGTGCGCCGCAAGTCGAGTGCACACGCGCCGAGATGTATATATAGCACTCGAAAATCCGGCTTCGGTTGTAATATGGTATTCGGGGATTGACTAAGACGGAGGAAATTTAATTTTATCGACGGGAAATATAATGGGACTGATCGGGTAATCGATTTGTAGAGTTTATTCCGGGAGCTTTGAATTTCTTGCAAGCTCTTACAACTTTTTCAATATTGGATTCGCGCGCGCTTGCTTTGGAATTTGTAACTGGGTTACCGAAGGAAATCCCACACTTTCTGGGCGAGATGAAATTTCTGATTTTCATTTCACGCCCCCGCAGAGTGCTAATTCTCACATGGCCGCTAATTCGCCTCTCCTGGCCTATTCAGCGAATCCGGCCAGGCGAGAAGTTAGATTTGTGATCGACGGCCCGATATATCCGCGCCGTTCCATACATCACGCTCAATTATCGATAATGACTAATTAAACGAGTACAGGCTGGGACGTCCTACTACTGCGTACACACGAGCCGACTGCGAAAGTGGACGCGGATCAATGGGTTATGAGGTCAGCGCCGGCGTTGATTCATCGCCTGGAGAGAGAAAATACGTTTGCGCAAAAAAGAAGGAGGGTGGAAGTTATGAAGCCCCGAGGCCGACCATAGCAGGACATTGACTACTGCTGCCAATAAGTTCCGGCTCGACGTTATAAAGGGGAGCGTGCGTTTCGTTTTAAGTCAATTTTTTTTGCGATGGGATTGTCGTTTGAAAGAAAGCTGATGGTGGAAAGGAGCTTTATTTAAGGTTGGGGTGATCGTTTTTACTATTAATACATTTCAATTTTACTGAAACATCCAAGCATTTAAACTTTTACCTACACAGTTAAAAATTGTTCGTACTTCGTAAATCGTCAAAATTTATGTAAATTTTACGTATATAAATAGCGTAATAAATGCGTTTAAAATACGTTTTTATGCGTAAAAATTTCGTATTTGAGCTAAAAGACGAAAAACTTTTTTGCGTAGTTGAATTAAAATACGAAAAATGTGCATTAGAGTTTTGACGAATTGTTTTTCGTAAAAAGGGACCCAAATAGTCAGAACTTCGTAAAATACGGACTGAAGTACGAAACATTTTTAAATGTGTACCCGTAATTAAAATTAATCGAAATTCAAACGCGCGATTCGAGAAATTCAACGGAGCGAGTCCGCAGCTCGTCTGCGCCCGAGTAACCGTGTCCTGGGAAATATTGACGAGTGGCGCGTTCGTTGCGCTCTCGCGTGCTTGCAGTCGATTATTGGGAGAATATTGCGGGAACATCGCGGCGGAGTTCCCTCGAAGTCCCGAGCAGCGTCCGAGTGTCAATTATTTGATAAAAAAAAGTGAGGGACACGCAAATTGCATCTTGCGATCGCGATTAATTGGTTCGGTGGAAAGTCGATGGAAATGTCGATAGAAATTTTTGACAAAGTAATGTTTATGCAAATTGATATTAAGTCCGTACGAATAAAGCTCTGAGTAATTTTATACAAGCGCTCTCGGTTTCATAAGAACGTGAGAAAGTCCGAGGAATTTTTCAATATAGCTTTCAAAGGGGACCAGGCCACGTGGAGAATTTTATTCTCCTCTTGACAAACAATTTTCTTATTCACACGCTATATACGCAGCCGGCCTGGCAGTTGTCTCGTCGGGGCTTTTTTTAATCGCAGCGCACGTCCATTGCCACGAGGTTAATTCAACTGGAATTAGAGTCGAGCCGGATGGTTCACTCTCCGAATGAAAAAGGGACACGCGTCGCTGCGCCCTGGAGTAACGAGCCTGAGACTCGTTAAAAAAAAGGAGATAAATTTTAAACTTGTTAAATTCGAATTCGAAAAAGCTCGGCTGCCTTCGAATTAAAAACTAAGCTGCAGTCTGAACTTTATAATCTGTTTTATAAAAAAGGAGTTTTTGTTCTTTATTAATATCAACAAAGAGGCTTTATTTGCAATTTTCACAGTTGGTAACATTCGTTCCCAACATTGCAACAAAGTTGGAGCTTGCAGATAGCGATGTAAAAGCCCTTCACAAAGTTATCCAAGTTAAATGACTATTACTCACCCTACCGACTCTATTACAAGAAACTAACATTAGTCTTCGCCAAAACGATACATCTCACCCCACAAACTCCAATCAGCCATCACGCGATACAAACCCTCGAAAAAAAAAGCATCCTCATACACCCAGGAATGTCTAATAAACCCCCCCAGAGTAATATTCCCATCGAGCCAGCTCAAATACATAACCAGAGCTCGCATCCGAGCTTGCAAGCTCCATCAACGCGAGCCTCGCGGCATACCGAAATTTCGCCCGTAGAATTAATTTACCAAGCGCGTGCTCCCTTTGACCGGAATCGCTCGCAAGCTCCCAGGACGCTTTATGCATAATGGCGCCTCTGTCTTTCTCCTATGCCTGGGAATTTATACCTCTCCGCTCGGACGGCTTCTCGCACGGAGACACGTAGAAGGATATTTCTCTCTCCCCTACTTCCGCCCGCTCTCTCTCTGGCAAGCTGCCAAAGACCGCCGCTTCTATTTTCCCTGTCTGTGTGAGCTTGCGGCTGTAGGCGGGAGCGTCTGACCTTAATCGCGTTTGCGCTGCGGCTGGCTTCTTTTTTCGTGAGTGAAAGGCGCACGCACGTCACTTGTTCGCGCTTTGACTTGGGGAGCTTTTTTTTGTCTTTTTTTCGCGGCCGCGCTGCTAATTTCGTTGCTTCAATTATCCGACTTTGTCTCGCTTGGAGAGAGGAGCTTGTCGGAAGGAAAAAGCAGGAAGTGGGCGCTGATTCTTTTATCAATTCTGGGGATTGTACGAGGGGAAGAATCCAGGTGCTTATAACGTGATTTGGCACGTGTATACGTGAAACATCACCGAGAGTTCATCGCACCTAAGATCCAAAATTAAAACAGCCGAAAAAAAGCTCCGGACCACATTATGAAATATTGAGCAGCGCCCAAACCGCGTCTAATCGTCCGCGAAACCCTCCTAAAACAGTAAAACCCATCCGGCCGCGGTCATCCAGCAAAAAAAAGGGACAGCTGCTTCCAACGTAGGCGGAGCGCAGAAGTAGAAACGAAGGAGAGGACAGAAAAGCGAGATCGATGAGACTCCCAGCAACGATCAAAGCTCGCAGGCCGGAAGCTTGCGAGGACCATATAGGCTTAATCTAATTTGCGGGAGGGGGTGGGGGGAGTGGAAAAAAAATTTCATCTCGAACGCCGGCGCGCTGGCGTAAGATAAATATTTTCCTTCCTGCCGCGGGCGTATATTTATTAGGGGGTGTACAGCGCCTCGGGGGGCTCGCGTTGGTCATCGATTTTTGTGCCTGCTTTCACCCCTGGCGTCTTTTCCTGCGCCGGGGCTGAGCTTTCTGTTGGAGTCGCGTTACGGAGAGGAGACGCGCTGTTGAAAGGGAAGTTAGGGGGGGGTGAAGGTAGGGTGATGAAGGGAGGGTGGGTTTTAGTTAGTTTCTTTGGGGGTTACGGTTGCATTTTCGTAGTGCTGTGCGATTCTGGATGGAGAGTTTGGTTTTTTTTAGTCGGAGTTGAATGGCTGATCGTAGCATGCGCGTGTTTAGGTTATTTTTGATAACGTTTTAATTTATGTTACGTTATCTTTTTAGTGCAGTTATTGTACTTGATATAAAGTTTTAGAGTAGTGGAAAACATGAAAGCTCTATTTTTGTTGTTTGTTAATATAGAATAACATTTCCTCGAGGTTAGATAAATAAAGTAAATATTATTTTCTAAAATTTTCTGTAGAAAAAATATTTTCTAAGCATTTCTTTTGACGTTAATATCAGCAAAGCCACATCCTTTATCACTTTAAACAAGTGACCGCGTTTTCCATTCAAGTGCTTCTTCGTATACATAATTTCGAGGTACTCTATCTCTTTAAAAAGATTTACGCAAACTATTTTAAAAACTATTCCTACAGCGATAATAGAATTATCTTCAATAAAATTCAAAACCATTATAAGCACCATAGATGATTAATTACATTTACGCACCAAAATACAACGTAAAATTCCACAAGTCACCAAACAACCATTCCGCACACAACAAAACCCATCACCACCCCCAACCCTCAATTTTCCACCCACGCCTCCGCAATAGAAAATTTTCCCTCGATCCTACCATCGCGGACCTAAAACAAAGAGCAGCCAGGCGTTCCTTTGTTAATCAAGCCTCATAAAAAGCAGCAGCGAACGCGTGTCATTTTATGCCCCTCTCACACAACCCCCCCCAGCTCTCCCTTTGAAAATTTCCCATTATCGGCCTCGCGTGCAAACGGTTATTTTCCGGTTTTATTTAGCTTAGCGCCTTTTATCGCGGCAGCGCAGGACTCTTTGAAAGCTCGGCTTTTGCCGCTCAAGGCTGGAGGGAAAGGAAAACAGCCAGCGAAACGACAAGTCGTTTACCTCGCGCAAAAGCTCTCTGATAAATACTGCATGCGGGCGGCTAGTACAGAGGAACAGTCTTGGCGTGTGCAGTCGGCGCATATTTCCCAGATAAGCCCTGATGCTGTCTTGCCAGGCCGACGGTGAGATTGCCGGCCTTATCAAAGCCGACGGGGCTCGTTTTCGTCTTTTATGCCATTAACACTCTGTGTGTAGGGGGCTGAGGGTTATTCTTCTCTCTTCTCGAAATTCTTTTATTCTCGTTATTCTTTTATGGTTCGAGGGGGTGCGCATGCGTGGGCAGAGTCCGTCGAGCCGTAAAAGAATTCGAGAAATTGGCGAGCGCTAATTGAACGGCTAAGTTTTACGTCCCACGCGCGGCAGGCCACCCTCCGGTTGGGAAACATTATGGCCAGCTGCCGGGGATGTTAAATTTTTATTCGCTTTGCCTTGATGAATTTTCTCTTTCTTCGTTACGGCTGGGAGGTGAGTTTCTTTTCTTTTGTTGGGTTGTTTGGTGTGTGCCGGTTTGTTGGGTTTGATGGACTGAAAAAAAGTTATTTTTTTATGGATAAATAATTAGGGTACTTTTATGATTGGAGGTTGTTGACGTGTGTCAGATTATTTGGACGCTTGTCTGAAATTGGAAATCTGTGTTATCTTAATTGCTTATTCCTTTTGACCGTTGAGGCATTGTTTCCTTTGTGTTTCGTTAAGCAGAGTAAGCAGAACTAAATAACTCGTATATCGACATTGTTTGACAAATATTACACGCGAAAATTTGAAGTAAGAAACTTGTGCATAGTTTATGTATCATTAATATAGCATAGATTGAAATAGATGAAATTACTCTTGGTAAGTATTTTCATCATGTTAAGAAATATTATTCAACAATTTTAATAAGATTATGTTTTATTTTCACAAATACTTTACTGCAAAATGTCAGAATTACTTTTTTTAATGAACAAACATTATATTTTTAGACAAGCTTGTTATATGAACCCTTAAAATGATAATTATATTTTGTCTAAAGAATTAACATAAACTTAATTTATATAACATCAAAATTATTTATTAATTTAATTAATGAAGTTAGAAAAAAACGCATTCCGAAACGACAAAACTTATTTTTTTTTATCCAAACAAAAGCTCGCGTCGAGTAAAACTCGCTTCGTAGGCAAATTTCATGTCGAAAAATCTCCGACTTTGATAATCGGCTTACACCAGATCAGTCGATTCACATAAGCACAATGAGAAAGCGAGAGATAAAGGAAGAGAAGCCGAACAGTCTGCTTCTCGAGCGAGACACTAGATAGGAGTGGAATCCAGCTATTTCGGATTAAAAGCACCGGCGGATTCTGCCCCAGATTTGAAGATTTCGTGTAGAGCCTGCCAAAGAGAGACAATCGCCGATTGCGAATATGGCACTTAGCCACTGAGAGTCACTTTTTTTTTTAAGAGTGGAAGTATGTTTTTAATGGGTTGGTTTGAGTGTTAGGTGGGTAAATGCAGGCTGATTAGAAAAGTGTGGATTACAAAGTGTTGGAAGGTTGTAATTTGGATAAGCGAGTTACAATTTGCTGGGCTGATTAAGCGGTGCTGCTTGTGAATTACCGAGCGATTTACTGGTGTTCAAACTGGCATTATTTAAATTTAAATGATCATTTGCGGGATTAACGTTAGTTTATTGTATTTAATTAACGATTGTTATCGTTATTTGTTTTGCGCTGATGTAGCAATAACAAAATAAATTAACCCATTTTTTTAAACTAATTGTGCTGTTTAATAAACACTTACCTCGGTGATTGTATTAATTGCAAATTTATAGTTTCGTAATTACTAAATCATTTGGGTACATACATTTTTTTAACAATTATAAAAAAAGAATTGTTATGCAGGACTGCTTACTATTTTTATTAATTATTTATGTTTTAAGATGATTCTTTAAATACGAAACAAAGATAAGTGTGTGAAAAAGAAAAAAGAAAGAATAAGGCTTACTTTAAAGATATCTTTATAGTAACTTTTACATTTTTACTAATTTTCTTCTTTTGCTATTACTTTTACTAATTCTTTATTTGCATTTTAAATTGTGATAAAATGATATTACTTTCTGTTAATTAAAAGTAATTACTTAGTACTTTAGAGTTTAAAACAAGCTCAAAAACTTTCGTGACACTATTTTTTAAATCCTTACTTTTTATTAAAATTGGTTTATGCGTGTATTTCTAATTTATAAGTAAAACACAGGCCAATTTTTTTATATCAAAAGTTATAAATATGTAATGATGATCGAAGTTATAAAAAGCCTTCAAACTTATGCCGGATCGTAAAAGGCCATCTGCTACAAAACATAAAATACATAGACGCTCATGTAAGAATAATATGAATGAAACTATAACGAGACATTGACAAGCCAAAATAAGCAATAATTCATTCCTAAAAAAACTCGTTACTATTCAAACATTCGTATAAGTTATAAGTACTGAGTTAAAACATTATAAATAAAGGTTTATTTTTTCTAAGCTTTTCTCTTCAGCCGCTAGATGGATGACATTTTTTGCTTTCCGCTAGTATAATAAATTATCGTTTTTGTGTAAGTATTTTCTTGTTTGTCTTATTACACTGTGTTTACGAGATGCTTTAGTATAGGCGAGCGCGTGGTCAAAATCCTTCATAATGTATTCTTAATAAGAAAAGAACTTTTTCGTAATAACTTTTATTTTAAAATCTAATTCTCTTGAACGTATGGATTACAGGATAAGATTTAGATATTGTTTCAATAATAATTATTATAATATATCGACTAAATATAGGATATCCATTCTTTTAGGAGATGCTATATATGAGTTTTTCGGATATAGGTAGCCTGAAACGCTATTCACAATGATCACATTTGTATGGCTTTATATTCATGTGAATTCGCACATGTCTTTTTATATCAAAGCTTTCAATAAAATCTTTTTCACAATAGTAGCATACATAAGGTTTTGCGGCCGTCTAACACGTCAGTTTTGCTGCGATTGTTAAATCTTTGAATCACTGAATGTGATTTATAACAAAAATTGTATAGATAACTTCAATTAATAAAGAAAGTTTTTAAAATTTTTTCAATTATCGTTATAAGTACTAAGATTTGTATTGCAGAATTAAATGCAATGTCCTTATGAATAGATATCGGTTCTTGATATTCCTTTATTTAAATACTCAATATTGATTTTAGTACATCTTCAAATGAATGTTAAACGAATTTCCTGGTTCTGATATCTCTGAATTAATATCTCTTATTTGCTTATTTTGTGTCCGTATTTATCAAGTGTAGCAATCTAGTTGATGTTCCTCATGACAGTGCAATTCTCGATATTAATTTATCCGATCTTGTTGCAACGCCGGAGGCTATTAAGTCAATAGTTCTGGTTCTCAAAGATAATGCTAATTCTAGATCTAATAATATACCTACATATGCGATTAATATTATTGGGCATTCATAGAGTACTTGATTATAATTTAATTTAATAAAATATCAGTTGTTCTTTTTTCCGCAAGCCTTTGTTTTTTATAACTTTAAAGGTAGAAATGTTGGAGATACCTAAGTGACTACCAGTATTCTTACAATATTAAAAGGATATTAACACAAAATTCTTGAAATATTGAAAGAATATTAACACAATATTGTTAGAATATTCCTACAATATTAACACAATGTTGATACCATATTAATGCAATATTTTGTATGATACATGTGAAATATTGCTAAAACATGAGTGCCATTTTGCTACAATAATATTCTTATTGTATATAGTATACAATAAATTGCATATTATATTCTTCTATATAATATTGCTGAGACAAACAATTGATGCATTAATGGTAAAATATTGATTTAGAACCTACATTTACGCCTGAAAGTTACTTTAAGAATTAAAACATATATTTTAAACTTTTATAAAGATTAAAATGTAAGTTTTAAACTTTTTACTTTCAGATTTCGCACTTTTGAGTTTAGAGTATATGTCTTCTCTGTAAATTAATTATGTCTTAGTGGTCGTACACAGCCGGTTCAAAACATTAATATCATTTTACGTTCCGTCATTATCAAGATATGGGGTGCCTCAGGAATTTCATCTTGGCCGGTTACTCTTCAATACATGAATTAATGATCTTATAAAGCGAGTTATTAATGTCAATATTTTATTATACTCCACAGTAATATTAAACATTTTACTGCAATACTGTTATCGATAAATTATATGACTGCACCGATGGACATGTGTCTTAGCGTCTAATTCTCAAGCTCAAGGGTTTTGTAAAACTTTTGTTAAAATTGTATCTTTGAAAGATAGTTTAGAATTAATCTTTCTAAAGAATACTTAAAATAATTATGAGCTATATCTTAGGAATAATTGACTATTATTTTCAAAGTGCAGCTGAGTAATAATTACGTTAAACTAGAAAAAAACGTTGAATTTATACTTCTAAAAATTACTGGATCTCGTCACTCATATGATAAAATTATGAGTCTTGAATATACTATATATTTGGAAAAACTTTTTTAAAATAAAATGTTGAAAATTTAATGACAGCCGTATAGCATGAATAATTTTTAGGGAATTATACAAAATACAGTCGTATTTATAAAAAAATTTAATTAAAAAATTAGTTTTATTGTTTTTCCAAAGCAAAAATCCCATAAAGAACATAAGAATTAATATTTTTCAATTAAAACTAAGAATGTTGCCTGCCAATTCCTTACCACTTGCACCTCCCATCCAATTTTCTCAGCCGCAAAAGAACAATATCCCACCATCAACCGCATCCTTTTACCTCTCAACACGATAACCAACACAAAAAGGAAAAAAGAAAAATTACCATTACCGGGCATCGTCGGCTGTCGCATTCAGATATCGAACGAGAGAATGACGTCACGGTAATCGGCATTCCATTGAAAGTCGCGCGTTCGTAGGGAAACCGATGCTGATTGCATCTCGGCATTCAAGAAACGCGGACGCAACGTCGATTATTGGCCACTGGGCTCTTCTGCGTTTTTTCATTCTTTTTTTATATATATAGAATGCTGGCCGTTTGATTGTGGAAAGACTGAAATGGAATATCGCAAGAGCTATGAAAATAAGGGGAGCAGTGATGGTTGAATTGAATTTGAAATGAGAAAAGGTTGGGGTAATTGTGGAGAGTGAGGTTTGGAAGAAGAATGAAGGCTAATTGTTCTACAATGGACCAAAAAAAAGTGTTTGGGGAAAATGGAAAACAATTTTACGTTTTTTGTATGTCGAAGTTTCGAGTATTTTACTAGTTCTCTCATTTAATACTGCTTAAAAATTAATTGTTCTTCAAATTTGCATGACCATAGTAAGGTATGAATTTAAGGTATGAAATAGTATAGTTCAAATTTCAACAATTCTTTCTTGTTTTACAAAAAAGATAACAGCTTAAATCTTGATATTTTCCTTCTCTTGCATGTGTCCTATAATAGAAACGAATACATAAGTAAATCATATTATCAGCGCCTCTTAACGGATTTTAAATTACTTTTTTCCCAGTCTTCTAAAAAACGCGGTTAATTATAAGCTTTAAACGGCGCGCCAGAAGGAGCAAGTAATTAAAAAGTAATGAGCGTTTTTTCAGAAAGACCACATCCTCCAGTAATATTTTATGAAAATTCGTCTCCATGCACATTTCATCGTCAGCACCCTCTTATTGCCCCACACCCAATCCAGCCTCACCATTTTCCAGCCCAAAACGTTAAAAAATTCAAAAATCCACCTCTCCAAATTCCACACCACTTTTTTCCAACACTCACCCTCCCCTCATAGTAGCTGTACCATCAATACACCGATATGATACGCATAGACACGGCAGGATAAAAAAATTATATTTACCATGAATAGCTCGACACCCTCCTTGAACCCAGAATCTCACAGCCAGCAGACTCGTCGCTCCGTGTCTCCTTGACTACTATCGATTCTCGAATTTCACGCTGGAGATGGCCAGTCCCGCCGTGAACGGAATATATATCGTCCTACGGCTCCTTCCTCTTTCGTGTCTCGCTTTGCGATATTGATATCCGACACGCGCCGCGCGATCCGAGATCTTTATTGTAACGAGCGTGATTCGAGGGGAAAGAAGCGCGGGCCCCTGGAAAATTTACGACGGGGGGTGGATTCCCGTGCACCTCGGGGCTTTCGCCTATCTCCTTAAAACAGGGCTTCTTATTTTTAGGGCCGATCTTCGCCTGGACTTTGCGTGCGTGCGCGGAAAGGCACTCTGGGGGTGGGGGGGAGTGAGACGTTGAGTGCTGGTGTATGGTAAGGTTCGAGGATTAATGTGATGCTGAGAATGTAATTATTAGGAACGAGGGATGAGTTATGGGGGTGGGTTTTTGATATTGAAGATTATGGATTGTTTTAATTGTGGTTCTTTTTTTTTATTGGGGTGGAGAGGCTTTTATAGGGCGATAAGAAAAATAAGTTGGTTTATCGCTTGTATTGAATTTGTTGACAGCAAGTTTCGAAGTTTGTTATGTCAATTAAGGCCCTGTGTACCCTTTTGACGTGGGTGTATGCTGAAGTTTGGTGTAACTAGGTAAGACGGAGGCCAATTATGCTTAAGTATTTCAGAGAAGGTTATAATAAATAGTAATTAAATTTGCACTTTTTTATATAATAAACTGAAAAAAAAAATATTCTCACACGTTGTAGAGACAATACTGATTAGAAAATATAATTAGTTTTACAATAATAGTGATAGAAGTTATTGTATATTTCGCTTGTTAATAAAATACAATAAGCTACACAAATAGTTCTAAATCTAACTATATGACAAGCCTTTATGTTGAGTCATAATAAACTATTTTCAAAAACATGCTATATAGTATGAATTTGTTGTTCTAAATACATTATATTTAGCAATCTAACTAACCGTAATTAATGAATTTATGAACGAAATGCGCATATTTCACGTTACTATAATATTGCTCATTATCATAAATAATATACAACCTATAATACCACATTCGCTTCATCCACATCTATTAACTAAAATCATCCCTCGCAAATTTCCTCAGAGCAATATCCATTTGTTTAAAGACAACTTTACTACGAGAAAAATATGATTTCTGCTCAAACTATAGTTTAAGAGCTTCCGATATACATTTGTCATATCACAGCTACGCCTTATTAGCCATTTACGTCTGGCTCGAACGCCTGTCAGCAGCACTAAAATTTCTTCCCCAAGAATAAATGGTACTCCCGGCCCCAGAATCTACTTTATTTATGATAAGCAAAGCTCCGAAGGGGAACCGACCCTCGTCTCAGCATTCACTAGTCATATTCACGCATCGCTCGCCCATATTTGATCTGTCCTCCGCTCTCTATCCAAACTACAAAAATATGAAACTACATAAAAAGCAAACATTTGATCTTGGATAAAATAATGTTCTTCACTTCCACAAAAGTTCAACGCTTCATCTTCCTTCACAATATCGCAAAAACTTGCACGAGCTTTGACAGAAACACCCCGCCGAAAAAAAGCTCGATTAACGAGATTAAATTCCTGGCGCACGCGAAAAAATAGTCCGAGTAATTAAAGCCGTATCTCGCGAAACGCTCGGCGGAAAAGTCAGCACGCAATATAATCGAGGGAGAAAAAGCGGGCTATTCGCGCTCGGCACTTTCCAATTTTCGAGGCGAGAGAGAAAGACCGGATCCTTTATCTGTTAAGCTTTTCGGGAGCCCGGGGCTGTTTGCCGACATGGCGCGTCAGCCGCGGCCATTTTGAATTACAAATTACGCCAGGTGTTGGTTGGGTGTAGTTGTAAGGACGATGAAAAAGCGCCGGGACACTGTGTTTGGCCTGCTTTAATTACTGTTTAATCGGATGCTTGTGTTTTGCGAGCTTTTTCGGAGCTTTTAGAGCTTTCGGGTTTAGTTGGGTTTTATTTTTATTGGATGTAATGGAGAGTGGTGTAATTAGGGTGATGGTTAGTATGTGGTTGATTTGGTGGGTAATGTGTGATTTTGGTTGTGTGAGTGTTGATTGTTTTATAGTGAGATTAAAACAAACAGAGTTATTTCGAACAGTTGAACAAAGTCAACATCCCGAAATTTGTTGACATTATATAACTTTCTAAAAGTAGCGATTAACACGTGCGTTCTAATTCCAAAACTTAGGATATACCTGCTTCTTTGTTCGCTCTTTCATGTTTGTATTCGTCTTGATTAATAAAAATTTCTTTCTCTTCATCTGTATAATATTTACTTACTTCTTTTACAGTCTTTTTACTCCCGCTGCATTTTCACCATCAGCACAAGCGCGAGCTTTTGTATTTAAATTTCCATTTCATCACAGCGTAACACGATCATACATGTTTATGAGAAAAATAATTAAAATTCATTGCGCGGTTATAAAAAAAAAAATGCACCGAGCGCCGCAAAATACAGTATACCAGAGAAGGATCCAGCTGGAAAAGTTGCCTCATGCAAAGGACGTTAGAGGGGAATAAAAATGTTTCAGTAGTTTTTCACGAGAACCGAGAGCGAGTCAGGAGCGAAAGAAGAAGCCGGCGGAAAAAAAGCGTTTGAGAGCGGCTTAATTTCCGGGAAAAAGCGTCGCATACTTTTCTCTCTCTCTCGAGTCGGCTCTTCCAGCTGGATGGATTCTCGCGTTCCTTGTTCTTGTACTAAGCGCCCGGAATGCTGCGGTCGTTGTTCGCTGAAAGCTGCAGCTGCGCTGCTTATGCTTTTTCCGCTCTTCTTTTAACTGCGACCCTCTCGGCGCTTGCTTTTTTTTGCGATCTTTCTCCTTTATTCGAAGAGTTTCGCGATGCTTTTGGGTCTATTGCTATTGTTTTGGGAGCTGGCGGAGTTTTTAGTGTAAGTAAAAGATGACAAGGTTTCGTATTTTATTGTTTTTAGGGTGGGGTATGTTAAAATTTTTAATGTTGAATCTATATGCTTAGGTAAGGATATTAATGAGTTTGATAATTATGGTCTTGAATTGAGTACAGCACAAAAGAGTTTCGAGGACATGCTCGAACTTTGACGAGGGATTGTTCAAACGTTAGTAGCTTGATCTTGACAATTAGCTTTGAGAGTCTTTTGTAGATAATACTTATATTTTTACTTTTTACTTTTTAATGGTTATATTATTCAATTTTTACTCGAATAGATCTATATTAACGGGAAATCTGCTTGAAAAATACGTTTTATTGTAGTCAATTTCAAAATGGTTTTAATTCAAAATTGGTTTTTTCAAAACTGAACTTCAAAGTTTGATTATGTGGGCGAAAAGTTATTTCTTACCATATAAAAAGTTTTAGTGTTTTATATAAAATTTATATAAATTATGATTCATAGATAGATTTCCAAGGGGGCTGATTCTAAATTTAAGATATGAAAGGAGTACATTTTAAAAATTTGAAAGGTTTTTGATGCGAAGGAAAAATGAAAAATTTTAATATTTAAAGTTGTACCCAAGATCGGTGAAAACGAGTAAAAATCTTATACTTGGTCGTCGCTGTTTTAAGTGTACTTTATAACTATAATAAAGTATAAATATAAAGTATATGTATATCAATTCACATAATTATATATAATTTGGCGAATTTCGTCTGATAAAATATTGAATAAATAAGTAAATAAATATAGGGTTCATAATTCGCGTGCTTTTTCAGCTTGTAAATACTTGCTCATGCAGCGTAGTGGAAAAATAAGATACGATGTTTGAACATTTTTTCAGTGTACCTAAATGAAGAATTCTGTATTAATAGTATCATTAAAAATTAGGGCACTTATTTACATCCAAAAAAATTTTGGTTTTATAAATAATCATGCATTAAAAAAACATCTGGATTAAGCAATCAGAATATTTTGCATAATTTAAAATCACTATATAACAGAAACAAAAAAATAAATTTTTTAAATTCTTTTCAAATTATTAGAACGTGGAAATAATTAGCTGTCGATCATTTTAAAAATACAGTAATTGAAAGAATTTTCAAAAGAAAATCTAAAACTTAATATCTTTGAACCCACGATAAGTTTCATAAACTTTACAAGAAGTTCGATCAAAATTTACGAAAAGGGGTACCTTGGGGAAGAACCAACATCGGTTCCGGATACAGAGGGCTCAAACGACCTCTAAGAGGAAAAAAATAACGAAAAGAAAAGTTAAGGGGTCTTAGTTAAAAATAAAATAATTCGTTAGTTATGTAGCGAGTTTTCAGACTGTTAGTACACAATTTATTCTAATGCATCCCTACTTAGATTTGAGTTTACATGAATTCGTTTGAATTAACTAAAAAGGATCCCGCCACTCTTGCGAAGCTACCAAGTTTATGAAGAACATGGTCGGATCATCAAGTAAGTGATAGGAGGAGTCGTAAGTGATACATCGGCGCTTATACAGTATTAATACATATAATATGTTATAAATATAATATTATTAACATTATATTAACTATCGATTAATATTATTAATTTAAACTTACTCGATTAAGAGATAAGGAGGTGCATTTAAATCTCTATGTTATTACATAGTAAAGCTTCCGTATACCTAGTAAAAAATTAGTTAGAAATATATCTACTACTACTGATGTATTCAGAGACTGATATCAGCTGAGATAAAATTTAGTCTAATTACTTCGCTTTATAAATGTGCATGTCACTAAAATATAATAGTATTATAACCCAATCTGTAATTAGCTCATCGTAATATCCGTTCACTATTGTATTGTTCAACCAGTCTGGATAATCGGTTATTACTTTGCTATTAAATAACTTATCCACCAATTTAATTGCTTTTCTAAAATGAATAATTAATCGAAAATATTTTATAAATACTATTGAATAAATAATACAAAAAAATCGCATTGATTTTAATAGTGTCCTAACTTTATTATTAAAATAAAAAATTGAGCTGTGAAATATAAAATACATCAAATGACTGAAAAAGATAATATTGTAAAATAAATTTAAAATAATCTAATACATAATCCATAATCGGTAACTTTTCATTAATGAAAGATGTATTTTCAGCATTAAATTTTTGTGATTTCACAAAAAAATCGCTTATATTTAAAACCGCAAATATCAGATAATTACAATTAATACAATTCAAATAAATCTGCTGATTTAAGACACTAATAAAATTATAAAATTTATTAGCTATTTTTAACAGTCATTAACAATTCAATATTGTTAGTTTTTGGCTTACCTCAAACATCATAGTCACGTAACTATGATTAAGACAATCACTTGAAATCAGAGCAATCGCTGTTAATTACTTACAATGTTATTTTATTATCTAAAACTTGCTTATCCAATAAAAATGCATTAAATCTTCCTAACTTTAAGAATTAAAAAATATATGTATACACATACAAGAAAAGGTAAAGGAGTTAAAAAATATCTTTTTGATACAGTAAGCGTAATTAAAATACATTTTTCGCATTTTGCAAAATTCTTAAATGTAATTTACACCCACTGTATCAAAAATATTGTTCGCCCTCGTGCGAAAATTAGCTGTTATAGAAATATTTCTGTTTAACGTAAAAAGTAATTCTTTTTTATTTATTTATTTACTTTTTGATTTCATCAATATTAATCTCAGTTAGCTTATAATGTAGATGACTTTTCCTTTTCGAGGTTTAAAATTTTTTCAATAATTTCTCGTACATGGAATTTTTTGAGCTTTTGTCAAATATTGGAATTGTTCCAGGGATTATTCAAGCTATAATAGAGACAACCAATTGTTGTATTGGTAACGTATGTGCCGATAATATCGTAAATATTATCGCTTATAGAAGATATTCTCACAACATTTTTCTAATATCAAACAGCTTTCTCTGTAAAAAATAATAAAAGTCATAATAAAGTTATGCTATAAAAACCAGTGTAGTGACAATAACTACCTAGATAGCATCATAGTACATGCAATATTTTTAAAACGTTATAGAGGACCTCAGTCTATATATATATAACGTCTATATGTCTTTAAAACATCAAAAATGTTCGCTGATCTTTTTTCAACGATTTGTCCAGTTATTGAGTAGTCATATTAGGTACATGGACATATTGGAATAAGGTAGATTAGAATAGTACGGGCAATAAATAAAGAAGTTAATAAAGCTAGCGATACGCTTGCTGAAAAATGTTAGATCAGATCTTAGCTGAAATACGGCGCCAAAATAATAGCTGATATCGCAGCTTCAATCTCGCTTAAACTTTGTTAAGTCTGAAAAGTCGCAAATTTCTAAGTTCCGGATTAAGAAAATGTCGCTCTAGGACTTTATAGTTTTAATCTGCTATTGTGATTATTCACTGTATTCCATGCATTGTAACAAAATTTGTTCGTAAATAATCGTTAAAATAAAAGTTAAATTTCTAATATTTTTTTTACGTTTGGTTTAATTGCTTTTAATTATGAATTAACTTTCGCAAAAATTATTATTTTTTAACGAACTAAAGCTAAACAGTTTTCTTTGTTAATTTTTTCGTCTTTATCTTTAGTATTTTGTACACAAATATATAAATATTGTAATCTATAGAAGAGTTATCATTTTTCAAGAAAAAAACAAATTTAAAATTAGACAGCTTACATTTTGGAAAGAAAGGCCCATTAGATTGAATTATGAGTATTGGATTTCATTTTTAGGTATTTGTCATCAACTTTCAGGTATTTTCTAGTCTCTCCTTACAAGTTTACTATAGTGAAGTCTGTGGAATATTTAGGTAGAAACTATAAATAGTAGGAAAATGTATTATAGATATGACTCTATTGTTCGTTGTCATATTGAGTTTAGAAAGAAGTGAATATATTGATCACCACCAACTAGACAAAAGATTAGACTCAAAGTCTTTGAGTCTAAACTTTTGTCTACTTCGTGGTGATCAATATATTCACTTCTTTCTAAACTTAGTAGGAAAATGTGGCTGATTATATTAAACTTCAGATATTCAAACTATCATCAAGGCACATGCTTTGGAATAGTTCATGAATGTTCAGCACCGGATCCCATATTGCAAAACTTAAGATATATTACCTAACAAATTTCGCTACACAATTTCTATTATCTTACTAAATTAAACTTTGAAACATTAGCAACATATTTAAATTGTTAAACACCTACATAGTTTTCACTTAACCATTCATCTGCATCACCTTCAACCTCCTGCCTCTATATCACCCAAACAACCAGTACCCCACAATTTCACCACCCTGACACCCTCATCCTTGAACCCCAACTCTCCTCATTGTCCAGCCATCCACAACCCGGAAGGATTCGCACCGTCGCGCACTATCGGCATTCTCCTACCCAACGACCTATCATTTCCTGACGTCGCACGCGCCGAATTAATTGCCGGAAATAAAGCAGCCGCTCCTCGCGGAACTACAACTCCACTCTTTCCAACTTCCACGTATCTACATCCTTACACCTTCAAAACCAGCCTGAAAACCTGCTCGACATCTACTATTCCGCAATTTATGAGGCCGGAGGTGAAATTTTATTATGAAAAATTCAATTTCAATGCCGCGCTGAAATCCATCCAGCCCTCGCGTGTTTTTCACTTTTGACGCGTTTCACGGGGGGGATGATGTATGGCTCGGTTAACGATAATGCCGCAGACACTTTCGCACTTAATAGCGCTAAATTTCCGACTGCTATTTCTGGGCCTTGACTGACGTTTATTGCTTACTTTTCTGGGTGATAAAGGCTGAGCGATGCGCATAATCGCGCGTTAATAAATAAAGTGCTGGGGCTCGTAAATTTGAAGTGAGAGGTGAATCGAAGCGCCGATATGGAAATTCTAAAGAGGTCGTGCGGCTTGTTTCGACCTGCGCATTTTTGGTACTTTACGTAGTCTAAGAATTATACACCTATCTAATTTAAAACCAAAATTTGATGTATATGTAAAATGAAGGAAAGCTCAAACAAAGTTTAAAACTGAACCATTCGTTTGTTCTAGCAACATGAAGCTGGATTTCATGGACAGAGAGAAAGGCCTGGAACTGTTTGGCAAGTTCATACGTACAAAGAATGTTGATAATCTGCAGGGCGAACAAACGAGGGCCGGACCCGAGCTGGCCGGCTCGAAACAAAAACTACAGGTAAAAATTATTCTTCACACCCTACTTCCTCATTCTCCTGCAAACATAACGTCCGTCAACCTTTTTTTTTATCCGGCGATAATTTTCCAGTAATTGCTCTCTTAAATCAGCATTACAAATGCCTCATGTAACGCTCGACGTTTACGGTCAGTCGTATTGTTTCATGATTAAACGCTCAATCGTGATCATATATCGTGCTGAATATATTGATTGAGGCGAATTGATTACGTGAATTATTATTAGATATGCCTACATCCGTATTAATTAATACCGCTTCGCCGATAGATTTTAAAGCTTCCTATTATCGAACTATCCACAAATAAGCAATAAAATCCGGCAATCAAATTTTTCACTCGCCATAAACGTCAAAACCATCATTCCAGCCTAAAATCAAACCGATATACGTCCGTCCTTAATTGAACAGTCCGACGGGTGATTTACTCCCATACCTGAAAAATAATAATTCACTAACGAAGCCCACCCCCGCAGCAATATTCCAGCAAATCTCCCCCGAGCATATTTCACTGGCGATCGAACTTCCCGAAGTTTCGCCGAAGGCTGCCCCCAGACTGTCTATACACACAGAGGAACGCGGAACTGCAACGATATAGGATCCGTTAGAAACTTTAGGCTCGCGCTCCGCCAAGTCATCGTGGATACGTACATACTAGCTTTGTTTTGCGCCGAGCTTCTGTGGAATGACGTCAAACCGTTGTCGCAGGAGTTTACCGGAGGAGAAAAAGGAGGCGTGAAAACGAGTTTGCCCGGGGATTTTTCAAATTCCGTCGCAAATTAGGCTGATGTCTTTTTCGCTGGATACTGCGTCATGGAGGGAAATAAATTGAAAAAGCGAGAGGGACGAGAGAAATCCGATTGTTTCGAATCGAGTGCGCGCTTAGAGGACGGATGTCGCTCTCGCTTTGCTTTTTTTTTCGATTTCGTTCGGAGCTTTTTACAATTTTATGGCTTGGGTATATCGTTGTAGACTTTTGTTAGTGTACGTCGGTTTTACTTATTAGTTTTTTTTATTGATGTTGTTCCGAGGCCTCGAAAATTCCGCATTCAAACATTTTTTCAGTCTAATATTTCGATATACCGTATGCACGTTCGGCTTCAATCAATAAAGCATCAGAGAAATTTTTTTCAATAAAAGACCGAGAAAAAAGCTCGTTTTATTAAATCTTGATTCACTCTTCCCCGGGAAAAAAATCACAGCTTAATAAGAGCCGTCTGATTTATTGGCCCGTGCACTTAAATTGAATGCAGCGCGTGTATAGATTCGCAGGGATAAATTGACGCTTCGAATGCCGCGCGTTTTTTTCCTCTCAATGCCAAAAGCATTAAAATGCGCGACACTTCCGGGGGAATTGGAGCGTTTCCAGTTTCCGTTCGTTATTTAACGCTTGTCTCGGCGCTTGCGAGCCGCGCGCTCGATTACCTTTGGCTGGGTGCGTGCGAAGGCTGGGTATGCTGGTGCTTGTCGACGCCTTGAGTTTTTTTTTGTTTTTTTTTTTTATTGTGGGGTGGGTGGGTTTAATTAAGGGTGTTGGGTTGCTGGGGAATGATTTTGTTTAATTTGGTTAATTAGGGCAGGGGAGAACGGTTTTTGATGTTTTGTTAGTTGATAGATGCTGAAATTTGATTGAGGGTGAAATGTTTAATTTATCAATAATATAATTTAACAATTTTATACCAATATTTGCGCAGCAATCATTCTAATGACTATATTTATCAGGCTCGAACCAACCCATCGATCACCGTACTTTCAATTATTTACAAAATCATCATCCAATTCCCAAACCCATACAAATAACATCTGTAATTCACGCAAATAACCTACATACCCAAAAGCAATCAATAAAATTTAATAAAGCGCAAACATCGGGAGCAGGGATACGTGACAACGCGCACCAAATTGCGGGAAGGGTGTCACATCGGCAAAAGTAAAAAAACTGTATTTCCAGCTTAACTCGCCCGAGAAAGTAAGTGCGTCATTTTTCACCCGCGGCTTTATATAGAGCCATCGAAGCTAGACCGGTGCGGGAGATTAGCTCTCTCTCTGGCTCTCGGAAAAGTTCGGAAGCTGAATGAATCGCGTGCCGATGCCGAATAAAGTCGTTCGCGCTTTCACGCACTACTTCCGCGTCACGTTTGCCAGAGGGAGAAATTTTCTTTCTTTTTGGGTGGTGAGAGAGCTGTTTTCCGAGTGGTGTGTCCTGTGGGAGAGTGAGGATGGGGAGACGTGTGTCTGATGGTTAAACGCCCCTTTTGGTGGATAGGTGGGTTCTGGGGGAGTTTGGATATTTATGCGGAATCTTTGGGAGATGTCGTAAATTGTCTGTTATTGGGTCTTGGTGAGGTGGGTGGTGGGTTAAGTTAAATTTTGTTTCTGTTTGTATAAAATAATGATCTTTTTTAACTGTGACTATTGGTTGTTGTGAATGAGAAACATGTATTATATTTATTGGCATACTCGATTCACTTTGTTACTCTAATTTGCATATACAGAAAAAACCGTATTTTTCGATCGTTAAAAAGAAAAATGACCTACGCCGACTAAACTTTCAATGAAAATCAGTGAAGCTCACGATCATTTTTCAAACCCAGAAGAAAGTTTAGATGCAGAACTCCCCTGCGTATAGAGGCGAATAATTGATTTAGAGCGCGTAGAAAAAAATGTATGATTTATGAGTTGGAACGGTAATGTTACAAATGCGACTATTGACATTTTGCAGAAGTGCCTGACGACTCTGGACCTGACGTCCCTTGGTGTGGGATCATGTGTTGGGACAGGGATGTACCTTGTTGCAGGGATGGTGGCGAGGAGCGTCGCGGGGCCCGGCGTCGTCATCTCCTTCATAATAGCAGCCATTGCATCCATTTTTTCCGGTGAGTGTACATTATGTAAATTTCAATTTATGAATTCATCTTTTATCGATAATGATATTTGTAAGAAATTTAGTATTTTAAAAGATGAGTACTTTTGAAGCTTGCTTTTACTTCGAAGAATTATTTGGTCCTTTAAACTTGATATCGATTTCCGTAATCAAAATTATGGCATAACGATAACTTTTTTCAAAATAGGGATGGGTAAAATAATGTAAGAATTGAATGAGGTAACGAGTACTTTGATCGATAAACTGTTTTATAAAAGCTTTGTACATGGACTTTTTTATTGTTGGTCATGCGTATTTCTGGATCAATAAAACATTCATAGTACCATTTTAGCTTCAACGAGTTTTTTCCTAGTATATTCTTGTAATTATTTTATGCTGAACTTTTTTACATCTTGAGCCGTGTGTTAATGCTGTTTTAAAATTATAAGTGCTTAAATCTGTAAAATTGTAATTAAAAACAGTTGCTTTTATGAGTCAACCAAATTTATTACCTAATTAACGAGTGCTTCGAAATTATAAATAAATCTGTAAAATTTACGGAAAGTGAAATTCTAGAACAAAAAAGCAAATAATTTCAATAAAAGTATATACGATGAAATTCGAAGCAGTATAAGGAGGTCACAATTAAATTAAGTTCTATTCTTACATTGTCCAAATCTAATTTATTGCCTGTTGCTCTTTACAAACTAACTTTATAACAATTAAAACTTGAAACAAAGGAATAATATAATGCTCAAATAATCCCTTGCGATTTTCTTAAGACTTCTTCCAATATAAATACAGTTTTCAAAATCATAATAATTTATACTTTTCTCACCTTCGTTTACATTCTTATTTTCTGTTTCATCATCTTTGTTTGCCACGGCTTTTATTATATCTATCTATTGTTGTGTGGGCTATTAATTTATTTCTATACTATTAAAAAGTAAATTTGAGTTTGCTAAATGCTTCATAACTCTAGTATCTATTAAGAATAGAAATAGAAGAATTATGCTATAGTTTTCAGATCATCGTCTATCAGTTGTACTAATCAGAGGGTTTGGGGTGTGAATCGTTATTTTTTATCTTTTCTCATTAGTCACCAATCGTTTGGTCATTCGATTGATCTTTTGATTTATAGCTACCTCTTCGTCAACCTCTTCAATTATGTTGATTCTTTTATTACCGTTCAGGTCGACAGTAAAATCATTCTTTCGTTTACTATAACAGCTTCTGCTACATCTATAACAATTTTTATATAGCGAATTTTCAGACCTCGATCCAAAGTGCTGATTTCGCACTCTAGTCTCTTTGAGCAATCAGCCGCTGTTGAAGCGGGAACTTTTTGCTCTCAAAGCAATTTCTTAACCTTATGCCTTGACGCGAAGAAGTGTCAACTTTATGGCCATATCCGTCATATTTATAAGAGCGAGTATCTTCCATTCCTGTTTCTATCAGAATCAATGCTGAATCTGTCGCTGGACTTATTGGTGCTATTATTTACGTTCGAATACTTTCCTGCTGCGAAACGTACAATTTTTTCTTATTATAGGGCAGTTGATTACCTGGCAAACTTTTAGTAAAAAAATCAATGTTTAAAATTTATGATATAGCATTCATTATGAGAATTTTGGATTTAAATTATTTAATTTGTGAATATGAAATGAATGAAATTCTATTTTTTATTATAAACAACTTCTACTGGTATAGAATTATATGTATGTAGTATCAAACATGGCTCTTAGATGTTCGCCTAGTAAGCCTATTTTTCTTTCATTGGACCTATTTTTACTCTCTATTTCATCCAACCTTTAAACTTATGAGTCGGACCCTTATTGTCAACAATTGTTCCAGTATCTCTGAAATAAAATTGCGATTAAAAATATTATTTATAATTAGATACTCAACTAAACTTCGCAATTTCTCAACAAATTCCGTACTTCCAAGTATAGATCTAAGGGCCCTTTGTCTCAATACCTCTCGTTCTACTGTATCTCCGACGCCCTTATTTGATCGGTCGCTTTGTCGCTTTCCATTCCCTCTCTTGTGCTCGCTATCCGTTACTTGCTTGCTCGTGTCTGTCGTCATGAATAGTTGCAGCACTGCTGCGAATATCCGTCGTTAAACTATCGTCTTCGTGAGAGGTATTTGATAGGATGCGGACGTTCCGGATCAGTTATTAGATTTATGTTTTTTTTAACAGAGTTTATTATAAATAAAATGTCTAACGCTAGCATTATTGGGTGTAACAAATATTGCTCACAATGTTAGCTGTGCGGAGAAAAACGGAGCAGATTAAAATTATACGATTTTTCGAAATTAATCATGAATATTATCTTTTTCAACATTTAATTGAATGGCTCCGAAATTGTTAAAAAGCTAATAATTCCCTTTTACGTCGTAGAAAAAGCATTAATTTCGCCCGATCATAACATAGAAATGTTTGTATCGTCGACTTCTATTTAGAATAATCGTTCGATCAGTTTTTGAGTGTTATTGTTGTTTCTTACTCTGTCACTCTACTTAGAAGTAATTTCATTGCTAAACTCCTCTACTTGTTTTCCCCGCTCACAAAATATTTTCACGCATGTGAACTGATGTGCTTACTTTCCACGAACCCGCGTAAGTACGCGCTTAAACTTGTGCACTTGCGAAGGTTTATATACCGCGATGTTGAAAAACAGTGTTAAAAGCAGCAGTTAACGAAAACACACATTAACACGGCAATATTGAGAGTCAAGAAATTAATAAATCTGGTTTTATAATTTGAATTCCATCGAACATTGTCTCTGTCGTTCATTTTTTTTCTTCCTGTCGCACGTTGACCAGTGCACTAAAAACTTTTTGCTGACGTCTCCAAGATTCTATTACCTTTAGTATCTGTAGCATCTATGCAGCACCTCCTTTTTCCTGTAAGTCACCTAATGAGAATAAGAAGAGAAAAAGAGAAAGGGCTCAATATAAAACAAAGCACTTTTTTATGTTGTCCTAAGATTTAATTTATTTACTATCTGTTGCACTTTATAAATTAACTCTATAATAATTAAAATCTAAAAACAAATAGCAAAAAATGAATAAATACTTAAATCTTTCGTCGCACTCAGACACTCCAAAAGAAATAACGGATAGTGAACGCAAGGTTGAGCTTGCAACTGTAAAAAAAAGCAATAAGAGGAAAGCGAAAAACCGCACGTTATAGTGCAGCCAATTACTTACAAATTAAAACAGAATTAAAACATATGTGTGTGTAAGTTTTCTCAGCAATATAATTTGTGTCTTATTTGTATACAGTATTACTACAAAAATAGTACCAAACTTACTTGTAAGAGTTATTTGAAAAACTTCCAGAATCATTAGTGCATTTTTAAAGTACTTGTTATATTCCAATGCAGCTCAGATTTTTTTTTAAATAACTCTTTTATATTCAAGCTTTCATACAGCTAAATCCTATTTTATTTTATCATGAATCTTATTATAATAGACCACTTTTATTATCCCGCTACAGCGGGACTACATAAAATACTGTAATAGAACTTTATTACGGGCTGAAAATATAGGACACAGATTTTTTAAAGCCATAAAGTTTGAGACATGAGTTATTTAAGTAAATAAAAAATCGTTGAATAGACAATGTCATCACGTACTGATTTTTTCGCACAAATAAAGCAATAAATTAGTTTTCACAATAAGGACAAGTTTACATCTTATTATGCCAAAAACAATCATAAAATTAAAAATTATCAAACAAACCTGATAAACCCAAATCCCCAGAAATAATTATAAAACTAAGAGAAGAAATTAACGGTTCCTCAAGCGCTTGTTTTCACAAAGTCAGCCGCGGACTAAGAATCTCGGTTTTATCAGGCCATTCTAGCGTAGTTGCGGAAAAAGCTTTTGGACGGCCGTAATAAAAGCAAATTGCCTCCAAGAGCCAATGCACAAAGTCGACTATACACAGAGAGTAAGCATAGTATAGCTGCTCTGTATATAGAAGTATATAAGTATAGGCTTGCAGTGATGCGCTTAACAAAGAATAATAAAGCTCATTGTTTATATGGTTGACAGGGGCGTGTTACGCCGAATTTGGAGTAAGAGTGCCTCACACGACGGGCAGCGCGTACATGTACAGTTACGTGACAGTAGGCGAATTAATAGCATTCATTATTGGATGGAACATGGTGCTGGAGTACCTGATAGGTACGAGCGCTTGTGCCTGCGCCCTGAGCGCCTGTCTTGACGCCCTGGCGGAAGGCGCCATATCTACATCCATCGGCAATGTCTTCGGTACCTTTTTCGGTGAGTATTTGTTTTTGTTATGCTAGTGAAGGCTGGATATACTTTTTTTTTTTAAGAAAGTTGTAATCTGATTGACTGGAATCATTTAAATTATAGATTCGGATGATAATATCTTAAAAATGTTTAAAAAATTAAATTTATATTTGAATATTTTTTCTAGTTTAAGAAAAGAATATATTCTACTGATATATTTTTTTGATACAATTTTTAATAAAAGCCACTCTATGACTTGCTATAAAAAATTTCATTAGCGAGGCAGTGAATAAAAAATCATTTTCCCTTACGGGATTTGATATGAATCACACAAAATGTCATTTATCACTCACTCAACCTATTTAAAATATTTAACAATATTTTGATGAAAACGTCTGCACGTATTTTATGGCATACTATAACCTACCACAAATAATAAATATCTTAACCATATAACAAGTTTAAATTAATTAAAAAAGCTTTTTGTCATTCACAAAATATACCTATGTAAACATTTTCAACCAACAACACAATCAAAAACACTAAATAACTCCAGCCTCAAAAATTAACCAAATTTTAATTAAAATTCTGCAACCTCTCCAAACATCATCCCGCACAATCAAGAACAAAAATAACTATTCAAAATTAACAATGCGCGTATCTCCGGAGTTCCGTAATCGCGCGGCAAATTCGAGCGAGCCGGGGAATCAGTGGAATTCCGAATCATACAAACTTGCGTAATTACAGCGCTAGCGCAACTGAATAATCATCACATTAGCATAAACGCGCATAGCGCACAGTCGGAGGGTGTCCTCCTGTTTAGTTTTCATTAGCTTTATTATACTTAAGTCGCGCCTTTTACGCGTGTCGTTTTACCCGCCATTAACTTAAGCACAGTAGGCAGCTACGCTAATCTGTCGTTTACTATTTGTAAGACAGTTGTATCAATGCTTAAGCTATTTACAGCTTTATTAAAAACTATTTTCTGTCAAAGTTCTACTGATTTAATTCTAATAGAATTAAAGTATAACAAAAAGTACACAAAGACAACAAAGAAATCAATCGTACAATGCATCACACGTAGACAAATTCACACATAGAATTCAAAAATCATTCATTGCTTTTGAAACCATGAGAAGCTCCCCCCACCCCCGCTTCATTAAATAAAGCGTAAGTCACGCCCGCAATAATAGCTTTCCCCGAAAATTACTAACATCAACAATAATAAAGCCTATGAAAGCTCGCGTTAATGGAAACACCTGCCTATACCACAACATCATTCTCCGTCAAACAAAGAGCGCCGAAATTTTTAATTGCACGCCGGGGGGAATAATGACTGGGCAAACAAAAGAAAAGTGCCATTGTCTCGTGTGTCTGTGTGTATGTGTCTGACAAGGAAGAATCGAGTGCGGCTCTCTTCGCCGGCGCTTCTTCCATCTAAGCCTATATACACAAGCGAGCGAGCTTGCGAGGAAATATAAGGAAAAGTGGGGGGAGCTTGCGGCGGCTCGGCGGCCTCTTAATTGGAAATTAGCGCGAAGCTGCAAGCCGCGAGTCAATTACGTACTTCGGCGGGGAGGAGGCCAGCCTTGTAAGGCTCGCCTCGCGAGGCATTCGTAATTAAGGGACTCTTATGTATAGATATAGATTGCTGGCTGGCTCGAGCTTTGAGCTTTTTATCTTGCGCTAATAGCTGGGAGAAGCGATACCGTGCCCGAAAAAGCGGGGATGGATGGGGGATTTAATTAGCTTTATTAGCGCGGTGGTACTAATTTTTTGATGTATTCAGTTAGCGGTAATTAGGTATAGGCTGTTAGAGGCTGTATGTAGGGAATGAGATTTAGGGATCGAGTGTGTACATGTAGGATAAAGTAGCTGGAGCGTAGCGTGTGATTAACCCAAAATTTTTTCATTGATCGGTTCTACATATTTATAACAGACAGTGGATTACGTCAGAAACGAAATTTAGAATATTAATTCACAAACTAAATAAAGTTCTGAAGAAACATCTATATCAAGCGAGCAGGTCACTCGTACCAAGTGACACTTCGAACGAGGACTACACAGTTATATCCTCCTTAAACTTCACGAAGCACTGACGGCTTCAAATCTGGCGTTTCAAGCTCTAAGTAGTCAAGAACACGCAGAGTCTGACGCATTCGTCCCTTATATACATTCGCTCCTCTCTATTTTTAACCTCACGTCTCTCCTAATGAATTTCCATTGATCCAAACGAAAGAATAGTACACACTCCTGGAATAACGCTCCTAAAGTAACTTAAGCGCCACATATATATTTTTAAAAAATTCAGACCAGAAAAAGCTCACACACCACCCAGACGCGCACCGCGCAAAACAAAGAACCACCTCTCTGCTTTCTCTCCTCACAAACCAGCTGCGTAAAGTTCATCCAAAAACATACGCGCTTACAGAAGAGCAGAAAGCACTACTCGACGCGCGGAGAGAAAGAAAAGCTCGTATACAGCCAGGCGCTTGCGCGGATGAGTCCAAACCACTCCTCTCTTTCTGCCTCGCGCTGCAGTGCACTAGCACCTGTGGACCTCATCGATCCCTTATCCGCGAGCGCCGGTGACATTTTAACCTGCCCAGGTGGCCTCTCACCTATCCCAAGCTTCTCCCTCGCAAGCTCTATATACTCCCAGCCTTTTTTCTCAAACTTAGATCCTCTTCTTTTCTTCCGGCGCGCGCGCTATCCAATTTTCTTTGCTCGCTCTTTTTGCTTTTCCCCTTGGCGAGGGTTTAGGTCGTTTTGTTCCGCAGGCCGGCTTTTTTCGATCTCCGCCTTTCTTTGGGAGAGCCGCTTTCAATGAGAGAAAGCCGATCGATTTGGGGACGATTGAGAGCGCGCGAGCTTTTAGCTGGACAATGAGAAGGGGGGAGCTTTGCCGGGATTGATTTTAAATGCAGCTCAGTGGGACGGACGGCTTTTTGGAAACAAATGTTTTTCACTGGTTAACGAAAGCAATCTATTTGGCTTGTTTATTAAGGGCGATGCTTTGCGAACTGGATTTTGGGAATCGAGTCAATTTTGGTTTGTTTTGTTTTTAGTACTGAATGATGCGTTGGCGTATTTGAAAATTTGAGAAGCTTTAGAAAAATTTTACAACGCTTTCTGTTTCATCCTTCAACTTCATAGTTCAAAATAGTCGGAAAATAGTTTGGAATCCAGTTACAAAAATATATTCAGTGTATGCTAAACTTCAGCAGCACGTTGTTGTTCCTAGCAAAATCTCTCGCTATTTTAAAAAAAGCTGCGAAAGCTCACGATATTCCCGCCCGCTTTGCAGCTTCTGAGCTTTAACGCGACAAAATAAATTTATTAGGACCTCGCGTCGAAGCGACGCGGCAAGTTAAAAGGAAAAGTTTTCGCCTGTTTTCGCGCGCGAAGAAACTTTAATTACGAATTTTCAGCGAGCTGCCTTTTTTATACCGCCCCCGCGTGCGACTTTACGCTCGTTTTTCGAAAATTCATCGCGCAAACTTTTATTTCGCTCGGGAGCTTTTTTGTCACTGATAACAATCCGGCAGCGCTAATCAATGGTCGAAAAGCGAGAATCGAGCTAGAGTAACAAAGGGATGAAAAAAGCGAGCTTGCAAGCTGCGTGACAACTGTATGTGTGTGATCAATTTTCTTTTTTTTTTTGACGAGCCAGCTTGCATTACCCGAGGACCATTTTAAGAGCAAGCTTCGACTGGTTTGCATTCGGGTCAAGTGCGCAAGGGCACCGCGAAAGAATGAAACTCGATCGGCGGAAGTGCTGGGAGCTTTTTTAGCGCGTGCTGTAATTTAGTTTGATTTTCAGTTTATTCGATTTTCGGATACGATTAATTTTTATTAGCGTGTCTCGCGTTTGATTTTGTTACTCTCGGCCGATCGCTTGATAAACTTTACTGCCGGTATAATTAACAAGATTATTTTATAGCGGCACTTTTAAAAAAATCTGTTTTACGCATTTTTTTTATTACAGCTAGTAAAAGTCGCGCGACGCGTCGTTTAATTGTCCTTTAATGTCGACAATATTTATTGACGTATTCCTTCACCCACTTTTATCGTTACACATTCCCGCCCCTTTATCAGCGCGGCCGCGTAAAAAAAGCTTTACATTTTCCGCTCGCCTTACATTCAAATGGCATTCTGAAAATTGCGTTCCGTTTTAATACGCATTATGCAGCAAAGGAAAATGAAAAATAAAGAAAAGCTCGAGGCCGGGCGCAGGAAATAAAGTCAAGGAGTAGAAAAATACCCCGCTCTCGGGTTCCGGCCTGCGGGAAAAGAAGCCGGCTTTCCCCGTAACAATTTCCCTCCATTCTCACGCCCTCCTACGGCTTACAAACTACCTATGCAGCGTATACGCAAGCGTATACAAAACAACTGTGCATACATCGCAGCACGCGTGAATGTAAATGTGCACGGTGTGGCGCAAGCTCGAGGAAAAAAATGCCTCACCGACATGCGAGAGAGCCGGTGGAATTTAAAAAAGCGAGTCGCCTCGTCTGCCCTTTGTGTAATTCTTGTTTTTTTCTTCTCTCCTCTCGTGCTGCTGTGCGCACACATCAGGAGAAGCGGGAGACGTTGAATTAATGCCGGCCGGCGCTGGTTGAAGGAAAGAGAGCGCCGAGATTTTGATCTCTTGCATGGGCGAGAAATTGCCGAGCCTTGGGAAGATTAAAAGCGCACGCATTTGCTTTTTTTTCTGATTTTTTTTTCAGATGGAGCGGTGAGGCGTCACGCTTCGTCTTCTGCATCGGACGGTTCTACTCGGGTGTCTTTGCGTGCTGGTTTTATGCCGTTTTAATGGTGGCCTGGTTTCCTTTCGATCTTTGTTTGTTTTCTAATGGGGGAGTATTTTTTTTTTAATTTGTTGTTGATGGTTTTAATTTGATGTGGTTAACTTATATAATTGTATAATTGAGGAAATTTTTTATTTATAGGAGATATTCTTATCTCTACAATGTGTCTAACAAATTAGAGCTATCAGATAGTATATTAATGATGGTAGCTATTAATTAAAGTATTTTAACAAAAGTGCAATAGTAAGTCATATCCCAGTGGAAATAATAAATGTATATAAATGAAACTAAACGTGGAAACCTTAATAAATTATAATAAAAAAATGTAAAATAATATATATTAATATAACACTAAAAAAAGACAAATACCAAAGCACATTGATAAAAATTAGGCCTCCACAAACACCCCTGCTTATCTCTCATTAAAACAAATACACGACCGAACCACCTAACTAAAACAAAGATGGCAAAGGCGAGATTAGTCGACAACGCATGATTGATAAGAAAGTTTCGCTCTCTCACGCAGTCCCGAGTCACTAAAACAATGACGCCCCACAATAATCCATCGTCCCCGCTAATTAACGGGCTTAGCCGCAGTAGCGAAAAGCCCGCAGAAATGATTAACGAACGGAAGCTTGCAAGCACTGTATAACGAGCTTTTTTTCCTTTTTTTCTCTCCCCCTACCTCTCCGGTGTCATGCCAGCTGTGTATAAAGCTGGACGTTTGCTTTTGCAGGCCGACCGCCCGACTTTGTCGCGTTCGTTATCACCCTGCTAATGATGCTGCTGATGGCGGCGGGGGTGAAAAAGTCCCTGGTGTTCAACAACGTGCTCAACGCGGTCAATCTCGCCGTCTGGGTGTTCATCATGGCGGCGGGCATGTTTTATGTTGATTCTTCAAACTGGAGCGAGCATCAAGGTTTCATGCCCTTTGGATGGAGCGGGGTAAGTTTGGATTTTTTTTTGGTGTTTAGGGGTTTGGGGGAGGGGTGGGGTTGGGTTTGATTTTTGGGGAAGGTTGGGGATGGGTAATGTGTGTGACAGTGTTGCGATGGCTTCAGTGGCTTGTGAATAAATATTGGATATTTTCGAAATTTTGCAAAAGTGTATTGTAAGTCTTAGGCTTTTTATTCGTGTAAAGAAAAATTAGGATCAAAACTTACTTTTACAAATCGAGAAAACTTCCTTTTAGGATTTTAAGTAAGCTGTTAAAAAGCAGATGCTTACTTTTCACAAAATTTGTGTTAAATCAACATATTTGTGCTTTATATTAACTTTGAGTGAAAAAAAAAACAAATTATTTTTTACGAATTTTTATTTATACAAGATGCTGACTTTTCAGAAAGTTCTCAAGCGTTTATATTTAAAGATGTAAAATTTCTTCAAAGTACACGCTCAAACATCTGAATCAATAACATTAACATTGATTTTGAAATAAAAAGAAAAATAAATGAAAAAAAGTAATAGAAAGATAACATCAATTGATCAGTTATGATAATTTAAATAGAAAATTTTTATAAGATTAATCACGTTTAGAGATGATTTTTATTGTTTTTTTTTTATATTAATTAAAGATGTTATTTTAGCAAAAATTCGTAAAGAAAACTTAAACCTCAGATGAGGCCTTTATTTGATACTCATCTCTCAAACCACCTTAATGAGCTTTTAACCACTTTAATTCCATGCTGGAAACATAAAAAATTTAATAGCTAACAAATAGCAATTGCGCTAGATACAAACTAGTAAATTGATATTTTGCGTAGTTTCTTTATAATATTAAATGAAACAATATATTTTTGCATTTTCTAAATACAAAAAATAAATTACCTAAGCCCAATTATTTCTATAGATTGTTATTAGTTTACTACAAACTATTATTAGTGTCGTAAAAAATAAATTGATTTTCTTTTATGCAGAACCCATTAAAAATTGATACGTTTAAAATAGCACTGAAAACGCATAATCTAGGTTTTTCGCTACCTATAGCTCTATTTTTCCTCGACCCATTATCGTCAGACTATATTTCCATTAGAGTTCAGATTTCAAAAAATATCAATTAATCTTGTTTTCATCAAATAATAAAAAAATCTGCGTCGGCGATATAACAACTTCAAATATTGATTTAAGTAAAGGTCTACCATTATTTTACCCATCTGCACATCCGTTTACATTTTTCCTTCATCAATTCCATCTCAGCGTAATATTTTTCGCACTCCCTAACAATTCGCACGCGCATTAATTTTCCATTACCTTAAAGCGGCGAGCGCATGAATCTCAAAAGGACACTTATCGTTAGCGCAATGAGAAAGGCAAAAGAGAGAGAGAGAGAGAGAGAGAGAGAGAGCTAGTGCATCAGAGACCGAGAGAGAGCTGCGAAATCGAGCCATCGACGATGACGCAAACTTATGAATATGCAGATTGCGGAGGACGCCGGCTGTCCCGGGGAGGGGAAATCGCGTATTCATGGAATATTTGATGAAAAATGGCTCTTTCAATACGTGAGATTGTTTTATAATTATTGAGACATACGTGATGACGAGACACGTTCTGTCAACTTGTTCCTCCTCGCATATTATACCACGCGCGTGCCATTTTTTCACCCCCTTCGAAAGCTCCTCCTGAATTCGAGCGCTTAAATGCAAATCCCGGGTAAATAAATAAAGTCCGGAATTTTTATGCTTTACTGAATTTTTACGCCGGGGGAATAAATAAAAGATCCCGCGCGGAGGAGAGCCACTCGGCGCTTATATAATTCCTCCTGCGGAGAGCTGGCTCTCCCCCGAGCGGAGCCCGAAAATGCGTTTATTCACCCTTAGCCAGCCTTCGCAGCTGGCCTTGTGTGTATAAAGTTTCCCGCTAACCCGCGGAGAAGTTGACAAGACGCGGGAAATATTCGACTCACGCGGAGGGTTACAAAACCGGGTGAATATCATTTTTTTGGAGAGTGTGGAGCTTGAGGATTTTCTGAGGCCTTTAAACGCGACGCGAGAAATCCTCCTTATGAATCTTTTTTTGGACCCTGAATGTAAACGCTGGCACCTGAATTTCTTTTGGATTTACCTTTTTGCTGGGTTTAATAACCAGGCTGAAAGGTTTCGTGAAATCCCAAATGATTTTGCTTTGGAAAGGATTTGGTTAAATGAACTTTGCGAATGTACTGTTTTATTGTAAGCTTCTTTGGGTGCGCGGTGAGAAAAGTTGATGGAATTTGATTAAATCGTGGCTAAGAGAATTACTCGGAAAAGTTCTGTGAATATGTTTTCCCTATAGGATAGTATCATTTTTCTAAGTTTTGGATTTATCTTTGAAAGTTTTTCCTCGCTGAAAATTTTTAGTTAATTCAATACTTTTATGAGCATAGGCATCAATATAAATCATTTATAAGAAAACTTTTTTATTACACAGCTTCGGTTGTTTGCCTCTTAAAGACATGTTTGCTTTATCTTAAGTTATTGTAAACAGGCTTATCCCGTACAATGAGGTATTAGAATCGACCACATAAATTACAATCAGATTACATCCGAGGCAGCAGGCAATTTCAAGTTTAATTTATTTTATGAACAAATCTCTGAGACCATAATACATTGTCCCTCGGGATATGAAAAGTGAACTTTATGTTAGAGGGCGAATCCTTTTTTTTCGCGGACTGAAGGAACAGCTTTAATCTTTAGAAAAGGTGTAGCAAAATATTGGCAGTGTAATAAAAAAAATTAATTGCCGTCTTTTTGATGAATGCCGCGAAGCCGCTTGAAAATTTATTAAACATTAAGGGTGAAATTTAAATTTACGATGGCGCGTAGCAGTGAAACGCTTTAAGAATTTATAAAAATTTTATGGGTGGCAAAATAACGACGCCGCCGTATGTACTCATTTGGATAAATATTTATAGAGTATACATGGGAATCGTTTAGGTATTTGAAAAATTCATAAGTCCTGAAGTGCATCGATATGCTGTGCATCGATGATGTAGCCACAATGTATGCACATAATGTTATTTTAAAATAATAATGATACATTCGTATGCGAATAATGTTTGTAATGGTGTTACTTATATATAATGATTTATTTTTTCGTTAAATTTAAAACTGTTTTTTTTTTAATAAAAGCTTCTTTAATTTTTAAGTAATCTCAACCCAGAGATTAATTAAAAATTAAACGAGTCCTTTATTAAAAAATAAATAAACTCGTTCTAAATTTAACAAAAAAGTAAATCAATACTTCTATATTAATAAAAGTTACTAAACAAATCATAACAAACTTCTCATCGTCTGCTCAAACCCAGATAAGAAATACTACAGCATTTATTTCTGTTACATACCTGATAAGCCATAACATTACAATAACAATAACGATAAAACTAAAAAAGCACTCTTATTACCAAGTACGAACTTCACCCAGAGCTTACAACCTTATCTATCGCCAGAAGGCGAACATAAAAAAATCCTCGGATCGGGACCCTCCCTTCGGCACCGAAAAAAGACAATGGCAAACTTGTTGCGTGAAGCCTACATGCCTCCGCCTTCCTCTCTTTTTCTCCGCCTCTCAATTCCCAGAGAGCTAGAAATGAAAATCGCGAGCAAAGTGCTCTGAAAAATGAACGCCGGAATGGAATTCTACAGAGTCAAAGACGCATACCTGGAGGAAAGAGCGCGAAGCGCGTGAAAATCGCGGACGATCGATGACGGGAGGAGAGGCGTCTTTTCTGTTTTTATCCTCCCAGAGCCCGGGACGTTTGACCCAGACGGGAATTCGTTAAAAATGTGTAACTCTGGTTTTTTTGCTGAGGATTTATGGGATATTTTATCGTGATGTAGAGCACAGGGCTGAGCTACATATTGCACTCTTACCGCGGCTTTTCCTTTTTACGGTAATTTATTTTCTCGCTGGCCGCTGCTGAGCTCTTCCTTTTTTCGAAAATCCACTGGGTTATCAAGATTGAAAAGGGCGGTAGTTTTTCAAAACGACGATGACTTTACATTTTTCCTTGCGTCCGGTACAATGGCATACTATCACTTTAAAAACGATATTTCGAAAAATATCCAACTTAAACAATTATTCCCAAATTTTTTTCTCATTCGTTTTCGAACCCTAAGCAACACAAAAGAAAAGCCACGGTCATTAAGCACAATAAAAGAGAACGTCACGAACTTACCCACCTCGACGACTTTATATCAAAGCAGCGATTACCCAGGAGTTGCAGTCGTCCTTCATCCTTAGCGCGCTCCTTTCATCCATTTTCGCGCGCGTGTCTCCTATATATTTCTCCTCTCTCCGGGAAAACGAGCCAGCAGAGAGGGAGCTTGACCTTTGAGCTCGGCTGCTTTAGGGGCGGGCTGCACTACACGGCTGAAGAGCCCCTGAACACACGCTCGCACCGAGGGGGCAGGCTTTTTTATTGGAAGGACCCTTTTTATATCGAGCGAACACTTCAAAGCCAGAGGGAGGGAGCCGGCTGCTCCCTCACCCCCTCGGATGCTCCAAAAGAGGGTACCGAGATATCTTGGCTCTCGTGTATGTATAGCTATAAATATACAGTGGGAGCAGGCGCGGGCTGCGAGAATCTTTAGTGACGCGGAGCGAGATTCCGCTGATTCGATTAGGCCATGATTAAGAGGGTTCAAGAGGGAAGGGGGGAGCGCCCCCTATATACCTACCGTCGATTTAAAATTACACTCGCGGCTAAGCTCGTTATCTCAATCCAGACCTCTCAGTCTCTTCTTGCCTCCTTTTTTTACCCAGCGCGCGGGGATTAAATGGTTTGTCTCGCGGGGGTGTATACGCCCTTAATGCACCTCGTCCCGCTGGGAGAAAAATAGTTCGAAGCGCTCGAGGATTGATCGAGTTGATGCGTTATTACGAGCGGAGGAGCTAATTCAGTCGTTATTGCGCGTGAATCCGCAGGTGTTCACCGGAGCTGCCACGTGCTTCTACGCGTTCATTGGATTCGACATAATCGCCACGACGGGCGAGGAGGCCACGAATCCCAAGAAAAGCATTCCCCTAGCAATAGTCTCCTCGCTGGTCATCATCCTCATCGCTTACGTCAGCAGCAGTATGATCTTGACGCTCATCGGTTAGTCTTATTAACTTTTATTTTTTGTTTCAATATACAGGATATTAAAAAAGTCTCGATATGGTGCAATAACCTGAAAAATTTGATCTTGACCTCTAAATGACCTTGATGATTTTAATGAAGGTCAAATTATGACTATCGGGAAAAATCTTGAAACTTTTATCTTAGAAATTTTTTCTGCGATTCATAGTTTTCAGGTCATTGCGCCGTATTGAGAGCTTTTGAATAAAATGTAAAGTTTATAGTGTGGAAAATTTTCTAACTAACTGTTGCGCGCGCTTTGTTATAGTGCCGTATAACGAGGTCGATCAAGATTCAGCGCTGGTCGAGATGTTTGGCCAGGTTGGCGCTTACAAGTGCAAGTACATTGTTGCGGTCGGAGCTCTGGCAGGGCTGACGGTCTCCATGTTTGGCAGTATGTTCCCCATGCCGAGAATAGTCTACGCTATGGCTCAGGATGGCCTGATATTTCGGTAATGGCTTTAAAACTAAGTATATTGGCTAATGAAGGCTGTTTGGAGCGGTTTATCGATTCGGTCATTATTTTAGAAGCTTGATATTTTGATATTTTTATACAAAATTTAGAAATATAATGAATTTTACTATGTAATAGAATAATAGAGTCGCAATATCAAGGAAAACTATTACATAATATATCAAATTTTGCTAGAACTAAAGTAAAATTTATTATCTCTAGACTAGAAATAAAGTTTTAATATAGTTTCAGCAAAATTAGGTACACGCTTATCTTCATTACTAGAGAGCATAGTAATTTTTTATTAAAACATTTCTCTCCGTTTAATGAATTAAAATGTTGGAAACCGAACATATATTTTTCAATACTGCATATTTCTTTCGAGATTTTAATAAAACGATCCTAGACAAATTAACATGTTGAAAGTCTGAACGTTCTTATACAGCGATTACTTTACATCTTCCTGCCGTGCATCATAAATTCAAAAATGTACTTTGACGGGCATACATAGTGATCCAATGTCTAGATTACTTTCCAACGTCTTGCTTTATCGAGGATCTTTTTATTAAAGCATCTAAAATATAAAAGCAATAAACTACTAAATTTTTAAGTTTTGTATAGTTTAAAATAAATTTTCACAATAATATTTCACAACAGAAATTTTGAAAGCGCGACTAAAAACTCTATCAAGTCGATAAAACGGAGCGAGCAGACATAAATGGAATCGAAAATATTTTGCAGGTCCTTGAGTCAAGTGTGGCCGCTGACAGGGACTCCTGCCTTGGCGACTCTCACCTCGGGTCTATGCGCGGCCGTCGCTGCACTTTTGATCCGACTTGAAGTGCTCGTGGAAATGATGTCCATTGGTAAGAGAGTCCATTATTCCTCCCTTCATTCCACCTACGTATTCATAACCAAACTCGAGCCACTCTGATATTACAAAAATGCGGGCGCTCTCTTTTCCTCGGAATAATACAAAATAAAAAAATGATATAAATTCAAAGTCAGTATTTTCAAAAACTCCCTTGGCGGGGCCGGAGAAAATTTCCTACATCTGGAAAACGGAAGACTATTCTCCTGTCTCCATTTCGAATCTGGGGCATGTGTTTTCTCCGCGACTGCACAGCCGCGCATTATCATAAAAAAACCAGTCTCGAAAAAACTTGTTTGAAATTTCACCCGCGAAATACATCGAAACGCGACTGTTTTTTCAAAACCAAAAATACTACACCATCCCTCGCGCATATTGAAATTCCCATAGAACTATCCACGTCTATAACCCACTCTACTCCTCAACGATAAGCTCGAAAAGCTCATACAGAGCCATTAAACCGTGCAAGCTTCTATCGCCTGCGAATCGTGCGGCTGAATACGTTAACCCAGGATGCGCGGCATTATACATACACATCTCCATCTGACGCATGCACATTGTCATATACACACAGGCACGCTGCTGGCCTACACTCTGGTATCGACCTGCGTGCTGATCCTGCGATACCAGCCGCACACGACGAACCTCGTGGAGCTGCTGCCCCAGAGCTTGCGGACGCCCTGCCGCTCACCGACTAAAGAGCCCCAGGGCAACGGGCAGCTCGGCTACGGCAAGGAGCTCAGACCGGATCAGCTGTCCACGGCGCTCAGCACTGCCCAGAGCCACGCGAGCCAATCGGAGCTTGGCGTGTCTAGTAATGGCCAGCGCATCATGGTGAGTTGGGATCGTTTGTCTTTGCCGCGCTTTGATTGTTGATGTGTGTTTAGTGGTGGGGATTTGAATATTGATGAGGGTTTGGGAGGCTGGGTTGTGGAGATATGTTTTCTGGGGTAACAATGGGGGTGGGGTTAATCGGGTGGAGTTTGAATAAGTTGATTATGTGGTTTATGGATTTTTTTTGGGTTGGGAGTTGTTGTTGGGTTTGTAAGGAAAAAGTTTGTTAATTTGTTTAATCAGAAGTTTATATAAAGTGTATTAAAGTTAGGGTCTGGCTTGAAGTTTTAGTTGCTTGTAAACATTTTATTTTCTTAAACGGATTTCAATCAAAAGTTTAAAAAAAAATTAAAATAAAGTTCACCTCAAAGAGCTCGTTATTCCATACTTAATAAATTCAACCTAATTTGATCCAGAGGAATCATTACATTACGGTCTTACCATACTGACTTTTTCTACTGAAACTAAAATTCACTTACTATCCACCACCATAAAAAACCCTTAAAAACTCTATCTTAATATAAATTTCTCAAAATTCTCCTCACAGGTGAGACGAGTCCGCCGAGCGAACAGCTCATCGCCGGACTCCGACGACACCTACGGAGGCGAAGAGGACGAAATCGGCCTCGGCAAGGACGACCAGTACCTGGTTAGCGACAGGACGGAGAACAAATTCTACGGCAGCGTTCACGCCGCGGCCGCAGGCTCGAGCTGCGGCAGCGCTCATCAGTATCCAGGAAATACGCCCATCATCGGGCCGCCGCTCAACTACCTGCAGCGCAGGTTACAGGTATATATACGCCTACCCTTTTCTTCTCCTGCAATTTTTCCGATCGCGCGAGCACTCGTATTTTCTGTCGCCGGAAACCGCGGGGACTATTATCGGAGTCGATCGAGAGGAAGAAAGGAGCTGGAATTTTGTGGGGAGGTTGAATGCAGCGAGCTCGAGGATAATGATGTCGTAGGGTTTTCATTGATTTCTCGGGGGAGCTGGATCGATTCTGCGACAAATGAGCTTGCGAGATTGACGATGCGTTATTTAGCGAAGGTTTAGCGTGGAGATTTTCTTTTTTGCGCGGAATTATGGTTGTTGAATGATTGGTTGTGAGTTGTGTTTTAAGCGGTTTTTTATTTTTGTTTGTTACAGGCGGCTCAGTACTTGTGTCCAGCTATATTTCCTTGGGTTGACCGAGGACCGGCAACAGAGGAGACCGGCCGATATGTTATGAAGCTCGTTGGGATTTTGTACCTTCTGATTTTCATATTCGACTTGATTATTGTTTGTGCTATGGGTAAGATTATTGTTTCTTATTATGTAGTTACGAAAGAATGCCAAAAAGTGTAATTTTCTTTTAAGTCAATTATGACAATGGTTGTCCGTCTAGAACCAGTCTTTATCTACTTGCTTGTCCGTCGGATTCTTGATTTAATAAAAGTTATACTTTTTTCTAACAGAACCTTATTTGGCATTCTTATATAATGTAAATGAAAATAAAATTAATATCTAAAATTAAAAACTGTTTAGGTAACATGGGAAGCTTTACGACGTTTTTGCTATTCGTTTTCTTCTTCGCTATAGTTGCGGTTCTCCTTCTTATCAGTAGAAAGCCACAGACTAGGTAATGTGCACTATAATAATAAAAAGAAAACATAATTTTGTGTGAACAAAATAAATTTAAATTAATTATTTGTTTTCCCCAGGAATACTTTTATGTTCATGACTCCTGGATTGCCATTTGTTCCGGCTATCGCAGTTACTGTTAATATTTACCTTATATTCAAATTAAGTATTCTAACGCTGGTGCGGTTTACCATATGGATGATTCTTGGTAAGTTTTCTTCTTCGTCCTAATAATTTTCCAAAAACAGTCTTAATTAAACAATAAATTAAAAAAGAAACGGCATTTGAAAAATCAATTTAGCTCAATTCAATCAAAAGCTGCATCACATTTTATAAAATTTCATAAAATCCGTGACCCAAAGCTTTGCTACTTGTCAGTCTTCAAAATCCTATTAAATCATTCCTCACAAAACACAAACTGTCCCCTCAAAAAATTCCTTCCAGTCACCTCGAAAATCTCAAAACCAACCAGACCTGTCAAACAACCCATCAAAAGATCCATCCTCCTCTGCAATCCCTTTAAAATTGAACACCCCCACCTCTAAACCCTCAACACGCCATCCCCCGCGAATGATGAACGAGATCAGATCAATCATCACCCTCCACATCGCTGACAGACTAATTCCTCCCCCCCAGGTTTCGCCATGTACTTCTACTACGGCATAAAGCACAGCTCGCTGGAGGAGGGCAGCAGCGCGGCCGGCGGCGCAGAGTCCGCCGGGGCCGGCAACATCGAGCTGACAGTGACGGATCCGTCCAAGAGTCACCCGGCGCCCTCGTCGCCCTACGCCACCTCGGACCGCAGCATCTACGAGGGCCAGCAGCTCGACGCCTTCGGCCAGCCGGTCTTCGGCAGCACCAACTTCGGCGGCACGCCCGCGCCGACGACGTCGACGGGAGCGGCGCTTTTCGTCAGCCAGGAGGCTTTCCCTACTTGGGACGATTGAACGGCTGGGCGTTGGTTGTTGAGCGACTTTACTCGAATAGTGCCAGTTTTGCTTTTCGTCTGGGTTATGTAGGTTTTTTTCGAGTTATGGCTTGAGTTTTTGGTGAAGACGAGGGGGATGCTTGTTCGCCGATGCGTCGGGAGAACGATTTTGTTTAGTTGCTGTAAGCTGGATAATGATTATCTTAGGATTGTTTGGGGATGTTTGAATACAAGAAAATATATGGGAGATGAGATTTGAGATTCAAACGTTGACTGTTTGTTAACAGCTATTTGTTTTTATATTTGCTTTGCTTGAACGACGAAGATAACACCAATTCTAATAATTAAAACCAAGAAACGCAAAACGTGCAAAGCAAATGTTATTTATAAACGGTCGAATGAATAATCGTAAGATAATTGCCAGCAGGTGGATCGTCAGTATATCCTTGAAAGATAGCCATTATTGTATTCAGTATTATTAGACTTTTATGTGATATTGCATTTCGACAAGTCTGCTATATTCCTTTGCCGTTATTTTATATGAAAGTTACGATGATATAGGATACGATTGCAGATCTGCATTGTTCAAAAAGACGAAAATTATAAAAAAAAAGAACTAATTTTTTTAAAGTTGGGTCTTACAATTTTTAACGACGCATATCGACTGCGCTACACACATATCATTAACAAACTATCATATTGGGAAAATGATTGATGAAGAACTGACAAACTTATATATCATATCAGAGAAATTTTTTTGCTTGACTGAAAGATGATATACTGTAGCTTAAATGTATTTTAATGAAACGTATACATTAACAACAAACATGAAGAAAAAACAAAAAAAAAATAATAATAACAGTAGCACATTAGTTAGTATTCACTATTCGAGTAAAAAAACATTCTCAGCGCGGATATATCTTTTTCGAGTACTCTAATCGGTTCTTCTACGTGACGTTAGTTATCAAATATTGTTCAGTGAAAAAAGTTTATAATAATCTATAATTAGCGGTTGAAAATTCATATCACTTTTATACAAAAAAAAGGAAGATAAATAGTAAGAAAGGCAAGACGTTCTTTTGCGATTTTGTTAATTTTTAAGCGCAAATTCTACTTGCCATCAATCATACATATAAATATAAATATAGTCTTATCAATAATGTTTTTAAACCTAAGCTTAGGCTTAAATATACGTGAAGCAAGCCCTTCTAAACAAAGCCATTTTTTATATTCTTTTGTGCTTCCATGAGTTTGACGTTTCTAAATACGTTGCATTGGCACTTTGGTAGATGACTACAAAAAAAAAAGTTTAGAAAATGCACCGCAATGTCAATCGGTAGTAATTCTCTAATAGTGCTATAAAAAGGAGCCAAAAAATATAAACATAATTGACCGGAATTAACTTGTTGACTAATAGTCCTTTTCATTTCTGACAAAAGCGTAGCAAATAATTGCGGCAATATTACCTATATTATTGTAGTAAACGACTGTTGATGATATAAGATAAATAAAAAAAAAAAAGCGAATACAAGAAAGAGAGAATGAGGGATGAAAAGGATAGTATAAGAAATAATGCAAGATACGAAGAGACCATTTTTAACATAAGATTATTAAATATTCCATTTTTAATATATATATATAAGCATTTTAGTTGTTAAAGATTTTAGATTCGTTCTTTAACGAAGGAAAATGAACGCGTCAAGTGAGAACAGAAAAATGTGCGGTTAAGAAGTGTGCGTATGACTTGTAATTAACTATTGCAAATGAATAACTGGTTATATCTTGCCTAATTCTAGTCTTTCCCGAAAGCATTATAGAATTTTAACGTATATCCCTTAATCTAAATATAATTGTGAATATTTTAATCATCGTCTTACCCTAAATATGTTATACAATGACCATTATGTTAAGGCATTTGTATCATATTAATTATTACTAGAACTAAAATCGCTTGCTTTTAAAAATCGAAGAATCACACGACAATTTGAAAATACAATTAAAGAGTAATTATAAAAATTTATTATTTTTTAAAGTAGGTACTGACAATGAGAGTAAAAAATATTGTTTTTTAAATTTAGACAAACTCAAAATTTGGATATGTAGGTTCTTTTGAAACCAAAAAGTTTCATCAAATTATATTCATAAAAAATTTGAAAGTTTACTTTAAAAAATGAAATAGTATTCATTTCTCTAGAATCGTGAGATTCGTTTATTTTTATAATAGCGAGCGTGCCGCATAGTTCGAGATTCAAGATTAAAGAAAAAGGCCAGATTTTTTTTGTAAATACATAATTGCTGTCTTGAGCGTTGTCTTTGCTCTTCGAAGGTGTAACATTTACGACTTTCGCTGTGCTCGTCTGTCTGATAATAATAAGACTATATATAACTTTAATCGGTTACGTACCTTATCTTAACATAACTAATTGAAATACGATCAATTCCACCTAAACTATTCTTACATATACACCCGCTTTGTAAGTGAGTGTGAAACTTTACCCATTTGAATCCGGACTCGTACTATAACTGCTTTGTTGTACTTAGCTCAATTTAATCATATGCTTCCCGTGACTGGATGAGGACATTTTTTAAACCTCGTGAATTTCCTAATACTACTTGAGACAAGAAATTAATGGTTTGATTTTAATTGCAGTTTGATCACGTAAGAAAATTAGCTCGCGGCTTTGAAATCACACAAATTATGAGGTCTCTGCTAATCAACAGTTGCAGTTTTGAAAAAAAAGTCAAACAAACACACAAAGAGAAAAAAAAAGAAATATTATAATGATGAAAAATGTATAAGGGCTGACCGAGACAGATATTTATATAGGTATACAATATGAAAAAGATTAGATAATATAAATATTATTATAAATTTAAAAAATACACAATTAAACGCGTCTTTTGCCGTTCGTGGATTTTCAACTGATTCGAGTAAAAATATACATACATGTATACATATATATTAAATATAAATATAAATATAAATATAAATATTATAACGTAAAGATCTCTCGTTTAAATCTTGACGAAGTGAGAAACAAACGTTATTTATTCTGTGAAAGAACAGTGCCTGTACCCCAGACGCTAGAACAAGAATTAGTAATATTGCGTTCGATGACTCGCCAAGTCAATAAGCGTGTCAAACAAATTACAATTGTATTAGAGAGAAGCGGAGACGCACACAAGTCTAAAGTGCCGAGAGACTCATATATTTCAATTACAACAATATAAAAAAAATATATAAATCTGTAGCCGACTTTTACATACATATCTCTCATCTTTTTGATGATTTGTTTCGATGAAATTTTTACCAAAAAATCTTAATTACGAAAACTTTGCCTGACTGTTTCACAAAAACACATGGATTTCTCGGCTCTTTTGATTTTGATGGATGAAAGTAAACTGTAGAAGGCAGAAAATTCTTTGTTAAAGAAGCGGGCACTAGGCGACCGTTATCCTTTCATTTCTCAAAGCTTCTGAATATATAACGTGATTATATAAGCCTGCACAAAGGCATTTGAATCGAATTGGATAAACATATATACATAAACATATTGTAATTGCGAGAATATATTGTTATTTCCATCAGTTGTTTAAGTTTACAGATAATTTACAAATGACAAAAATACAGAGAATCCTCAAATTCCTAGATAGGACGAGCTCGGCCTATGTTAAAACGTTGCTTTTTTAGTACAAATGTTACTTTAGTACAAAATGTCACAGGAGACCTCATGCACGCTATTTTCTTTATCGATCGATGAAAAGATGCAACAATAGCAAAAAGTATATTATTTAATCGAATACGTAAACAGAATACTAAGAACTCGTTATCGTTCTATTTTAAAATGTACTTAATGTATAGAGAAGAAAAAAAAGTCGCTGGAAAAACAATATAGTTAACTATACGAAAGAAAAACGTTTTAGCCTGTGGCATTATGTGTTTTTAAAGCATATACCGAGTTTCCAAAATGGAGAAATATTGCAGGGAGAACAAAAAAAAAAATAACTTGCGAGTCCAGTAGTTAGGTAAGGTGGCATTTTTACGCGCCGCACTATGTGAATCTTCCAGGGAAGACGTTTAAAAAAATCTAAACTTTTTGGAAAGAGGCGTTAAGTGAGCACTGTCTAAGAAAGACAGTTGAAAGAAAAAAATGTTATTATCTTTTGTGTTTTTAGATGATGTTCCGATCGGATCCGAACCTATAAAGCAATGCACACCGCCCAGTGGAGTGAGCACTTCAAGTAGATTAATGTGCGTTAGAGTCGCCGAAATTGGTATAGAGTTGATTGAGAGAGGGACGGTAGGGAAAAGCACGCGGGGAAGTAGCCAATCGCGCCGTTGTACATTATGTAATTTGTTTGTTTTTTCATCCCACGAGAAAAAAGAATATCTACGATGTTTTACAGTATTTCGAACTCGAGAGATTATATATACATGCATATCGCTTTATTATACATGTTTGACTATATTTTATTAGACGAAAAATATAATAAGTGTATGTGATGTTCCTCGTACGTTAAGTTTACATTAGTGAAAACACAAATTATTTATCGAAAGAGAAAAATACCGTTGCGTTTTTATCGTATGCATATATTGCATCGTTGTACTTCGAGTTTAAATAAATTGAATACTCATTCTTTATAATTAATCTTAAGAATCAAAGTACATTAAATGGGGGTTGTGGTTATGGTTGTCCTTGTGGAGAAAAATAATGAATGCAGATTTGCAGAAAAACGAAAACTGAAGCAGAAATTAAAAAAAAAAAAATTCAAATGAATAAATAAATAAAAAGAATTGTTCGTTATGTGTAAAATATCTGCACATATAAGGATGCATTATTGCAACGTACTTATGTGCTGTGCGAGCAATGACTTCTGAATCTTTAGTCCATAAGACTTATGAAAAAAGAAATAAAAATGATATAAGAGCACTTTGTTATAGTTTTCGTTTCTTTATTACCTCAAAAACATTCGATTTCATACATTTTTTATACATATCAGAAGAAAAGAATTATCTCACACTATCTCGATGAGTAGAAAGAAGATCTTCAAATCACGAAGTATTTCTGAAAATGAAATCAATATTAATTTTGTATTCTTTTATCAATGACTGCAAGTGGTGCCCTGAGAAGCCAAGACGTATGAGTATCTTTTTGGAAAATATGATTTCTTTTTAAAGAAAGAAAATTATCTAATTATCATGGTATTATTTTCATTAGAAATTATTTACTAATCTTCAAAGAAAATTTATACAAAGACTTATATTTATTAGCTTCTCAACGCCTCAATATGATTATTAATACATACGGCTGGATTAGTCTTCTGGAAGCATTGAACAATGTTGAAAGCTGAGTCGCAAGGATTCTTTCCAGCTAAAATTTCATTTTAATAATATAATTAATCAGTAGGATTAGAAGAATTACACTTATGAAAATATATTTTTTATGTATATATTGATTTGTAACAATTACAAAGAGTTATAGATTTACAAAATATCCTAAATTTTAACTACCAGAAAATATAAAAAAATTATAAGAAAAAAAAAAACTAATTATAAAACATTTGCATAAAGAATCAAAAAAATCAAAATAGATCATAATTATAATTTTCGTTGTATGTTAAAATTTAGATTTTTAAATTTTATTTTTATAAAAAAAATAATTTTATTCATAATGGATAACTAATACTTAATAATATTTAAATATTTAATTCTTATTATTAATATTTATTTTCACATTTGCAACTACTAAACGAAACTGATTATAGCTAAAGTCAGAAAAATATTATGATCACTTACTAAGGTGACGGCATTTTTCAATCATTTCAGTTCCGTGTTCCTTGAAGGAATCAGGGATTCTTGGAATGACTCTGTCAAAATCGAGATGACCATCCTTATCCACCTGTAATAAAATCAGCAGAATTATTAACAAACATTTAAAAATGAACTTATATAATAATTAATGTAATGATAAATAAAAACCTACTAAGTCAAAGTGATTAAATATACAAGAGAAATAGCATCCAAGAACTTCGCTCGGATGGAAGTAACCCTCTACAGTTCTGTCAACGTGCTCTACGAAAAATATTATATTTGAAATATTTGATAAAATATAAACTTGTACGTTTTTATATTTTTATTATGTATACCGATATCAACTCCAGTTTCCTTGTGGCATTTCTCGCGAACTCCGGCTACCATAGCTTTTAGTTCGGGAGGAATCTCCTGTAAAAATCATTTTTATTTTTGTATACTAAAAAATACAGGAATACAATTTTAGTTTATTAATTTTAATTATAATTAAAGTTAGTTCTTAGTCGAATTGAATTTCTTTTAACTGAAATAATAAAACGTGACGCTTTTTTACTCACATTAGCATTGACTTTGAGAACGCCGAGGACTACTACCAAAAGGCACAGCGTCAAAGTTTTCATTTTGTACGGGGATTTTTGCAACGCTTATAAAAAAGTATCACACAATGAAACAATATGCAAATGGACTGGTAGATTAACGTAGTAAGCTGCCCTTTTTATACCCACAAGCATACTTTTAATAACTGAGTGCACTCGGCAATCATTGCTCATAAGCGACAATTATTTCGTAAACCTTGGTTGATGGCATGGGATGTATGTGTTTCTGTACTAAATAGTGGTTTTGTAAACGTTGCGATTTATAGCAGTAAGTTTAAGACTGACTCAGAAGTAAATGGCTTTTTTTATATTTCTGATTTTTAATAATTTGATATTTAATGTATATCCGATAAATGAAAAGATTCCTAAAATAATTACTTTAATTTTTAAACTGAAGATGTTAATATTTTTTAATATTTTTTTATTTGCAAACTAAACTTTAAACATAACACTTGAAACTTTGAACATAATACTTCAGAAACAGCCTCTAAACTTCCTTTTTTTCTACTTTTGATTGTCGCAAAAAAACTGCGTAACTTTTCCGATTCCACGGATTTCGACAAAATCGATTTTAGATTACTCTTGCGAGATATTGGCTTTGAAAGAAAAAAGGAAAAAGGAACTTATAGATATTGTAAATATAGAGTGCATAGGTTTTGGAAAACTTTTACACTTTTTCTCGTATTACACATTTTTATAAAAATAAGGAATTGACTGTAAATTGTAGAATTTAAAAATGATTAAAATATTTATGTAAGCATATTTTATTATTTAAAGTATAAAACATTGGGCAACAATAAATTTTAAAATCTGTATTTTCGTTGAGGACGATTAATTATTCATCTCCGAAAAGGATTTTATATATATTCTAACGATAAAAACTTGCACCAAATATAATGACATCCATAAAATAAAATAAAATAAAAAAATGAGTCATAACGATTTATTATCTTAAAATACTTAAAAAATTGATGAATATTAATTATTCTGCAGCTCGAAATAGAAGTCGATAATAAATAAAATATAAAATTCGTGTGCATCGAATGGCCAGCTTCAAAATTCGCACAGCGACCGTTCTAAAAGCATGACAATTGCTTTCTGGCCGGAATCATCATAACTGAAAATTATACGAGCACCAATGCAAACGTGTCATGACTAAACAAACGCTTCTACCCACCTCTTTCGGATTGCCTCGGCTGGTGATTTCAGTTGGCGTAGCGCAAGCGCACATACACGCCAATTTCACTTACTTATAGTGTTAACTGATCCAAGATAAACGGTTAGGTAGGAGGAGGGGGTTACACGTTGTAAAATTTTCAATTGCGTTACGTGACCTTTATTTTTGTCTTTTTTTTTTTTCTTGTTTTCGAATGCCAACAATTAAACGACGATTCACACAATAGCACACTACGCGTACATGTAATCATGGAGTCGAAAATATTTACAAATATCTTTTGTGACTTAAGAGTTAAGGTAAATTATATATTGTAGGTGTAAATTAATATAAACATCATCTTTTAAAAGTAAACATAGTCAAAACCGTATACAATTATTAGAAAAAGCCGTTTTTTTTCACGCAGATGTTACTATTTATTAAATACGATTGTTTATTGTATAATACTTTAACGATTGTACAAGTACTACGAATTGCAGCGATTCAGTCCATGAACTTCTCAATTTCTTGAAATTGAGCTACTCGGCGAATTGACTTGTTTTTTTGAGCACTTTTGAGATTATCGGTCTAAATCGGCTTATTGGCTTTTTTTCTTAATTCGGATTTAAGCGTTTCGTCCAGTTCAAAAGAGGTAGTAAGTCTGAAAATTATCACAATTCATAAGATTTATTTATTTTACTTTACGTAAATAAAAAGAAAAATGCCACATCGCTGGCTCACGGATTTGCTTTTCGAAACTAATTTTACGTATCTAAATATGAGAAAGTCAAACATTAAAATGTTCAGAAATGAACAAATATTATATTATAAAGTTTAATATGGAAAGTTTATTACCAAAAGATACATTTCTGTACGAAATGTTTTCGATGTTTTCGATGTTTTTGCTGAAAGTCATATTTGAGTTATTTAACTTTTAATTGCGAAAATTTTAAGTCCAATTATTATTTTTCAATTCTGAAGTGAATAAAACAAAAGCTGTTTTCTTAAAAAAAAAGAGAAGAAAAATAAATACGAGATTTTTGTTATACTACATGCTGTGATTTTTCTCATATTTTGATACCTAAAAAAACACAGTTTAAAGTAAGCTGTATCCATGACAACCGGAGATATGACGAAATTCCTGGAAAATAACAATTTTAAAATGATATGACTTACTCTTGGTGATCTTTCGGCATAACACTTGTTAAACGTGTACGCGTATTCGCATGTATCACCAGTGGCTATAAGTAAAAAATATGTTTTTTAAATATTATGTTAATAAGGTAATAATATCGATACAAAAAAGAATAGTAAACAAAACATATAAAATAAAATACTATAATACTAATTAAATAATAATTTTTTATTCGTTTAGAGAATTCACAAAACAAGGAGACAAAAAATGTGTTTCTACATGTTCTGGCAATGATGGTAGTTAAAATTTAATTCTAAACAACAAAAATTTCACATAAATAATCTTTAAATGGCACGGAATCAAAAAGAAAATATACGTTTGTAATTTTGAATTTATATAAATACAAATTCATTTATGTTGTAAAAACAGCAATTTTCAAAAATTGGCTTTCTCTTTGTGTTGAATACTCTATATTATTCCGGTAATTGAATACTATTATCTTTTGTATCAATGAGTCGACAGATCGAACATTAACAAAGGATTAATTAAAAAATGAGATATTTTTGCTACTCATTAATTTGATATTGATAATAATGTATACAAAACATCTGATCATGCTTGGACAAAAACGTGAAAACAAAAAATAAATTCATATAAAATCAGGAAAATAATTGAAAATAATCGATCAATCGAACAAAACGAAATAAAAAATAAGGGAACACTGTAAATACCGAAATATTTACCAAGGGCCTTGCATTCATTAATGGCCTTTTGAACTTCAGTGCGGTATGCCGGTATTCGTTGGAAAAACGTCAGCATGCCATTTAAGCTTAACTCTCGTTTTTCATCAATCAGTCCAAATTGTTCCCAAAGACAGTACATGTAACACTTTTGAACAACAATTTCATTTAATTAATTAATAAACTTTGCAATATTTAAAAATTTTTAATTAATGTAAAACATATAAAACAAAAAACAATCGCGCTATTTTTAAAAATGTTTTTACTGCAAATGTCTGTTTTAAGATACTTTATAAATTATTTTTATATGTGGTTTTAGCCGGTCTTTGTGAGGGTGCTCGTTAATTTTAACTGCGCGAAGTAGAATGGTACATAAACCACGATGGGTGAACTAAACCCTTTTAATATACTGCTTTCTTTCTTCAATACTCTAAAAATGGAAGCCTGTACCTGTATTGTAAATGTCTGCTTGACAAATGAAGTTAATAAATGTAACATAGTACGTGCCTGGAACCCGCTATAAATCAGATTTTTCATTTTCCCGAAAGAATTTAAATAATGTACGTGAGATACAGCGTTGTATCCAATAATTTTTAGTTTTTATTTTGTTTTTCTTTATAATTTAAACATTTTATTTTTACATTTTTACTTTCGCTTAAAACTTTTTACTCAAGAATTGATGGTTTAATAAACGTTTTATGAGTATACGTTTTGTAGGTGGACATTTTTTCCTAACATGAATAACTAAATTAGAATTAATGAATGTATAATGTACGACTTTTCGATCGATAATGTAAAACTGGAGCGTTAAAAATGTTAGCAAAACCTTAAGGCGGCTCGAATGAAATTAAGACTAAATTGCAGTTGCAAAAAAACAGTTTAAATTACATTTAAAATATTTCAAAATGTCATTAAGTACGAAAGAAAAAGTTTTTTTAAAGTATGAAGCTTAGTGTTGATTAGTGATAACGCAAAAGTTAAAATAAACGGATTAATCTAATAGTCTTGTTAAATATCTTGTTAAATATCTTGTTAAATAGGCTTGTTATATTGTTGGATTAGTCTTGTTAGATATCAGCGTATTGTAAGAAATGATAAAAACTAATTTATTTATAGTTTTGAAGTTTCTCCTGAGTCCGTGACGTTATTAAAAGAAAACTTTATTGAAGTAGTAACTCCCGACATCGGTCAGACACGAATAAATCAACTTTCTGATTAATCATCGACTTTCACAAATTTATCAAAAGATTCTTAGGATAAATTTATACTTTATATAAAATTCTATAAAGTATAAATTATACTTTATATAAAGTTTGTAATGTAAGCCTCTTAAAAGAGTCGGAAATTTAGTGAATAGCTGAAGTTTTTCAACAAAAATCCAGTAATTCTATCATAATAGAAGTAAGAGGCGAAAAAATCTGCATGAAATAAAAATTATTAGTAATTCTAAGAAGGAAAGTACCGGGAATGTGGGTAATGGATCTTTCCAGGTACTAAAACTTTTGCAGGTGCATTTTCTTTTGTTAAAATAATGAGATCCGTGTCTCGTGGTTCTTCTGAATAAGCTTAAGAGCTTGAGTTATGGATATTTTTAACATTATCTTATGAAAAATAGCTTTTATACAAAATTTACATATTACAGTTTACATAACTCATAAATTCAGTTATAAAAAGAAAAGAAAAGCAGAGAAAATAGGCTTTAGTTTGCTATTTTCAAATTTAAAAATCGAATACACGGGTAAAAGTTTTGCTATTTAATTAGTTGGACCTATTAAATAAGTTTCTTTTTCCTCTCGTAATATCGCTTTGCTTAGATTAATAAATAAAACTTTTAAAATTCGAACTTAAGTAGCTGATTTAAATGAATTCAAATTTTTTTTAAAAGTTCTGAGTGACGCAATAATTAGTTATTAAAAATTAATACTTAGTACAGTTTTGCTGACGTAAGCTTCAAAAAATTAAAAAAGTTGTTTAAACTTTTGAAAAGTTTATAAACTGATACTTTTCTTTTATGCACGAAACCTAAAAATAAAAACAATCTACCTACTCAGCATAAACTAATGAAAAATATTTTAAAAGTTTGTAACGCTAAACATTAAAAATAAAAATTGTTTCGTTAAATAAAAAAAAGATTTAGAAAAACTGTTTACCTTTAATTCTGGAGTATCGGGCCACTGGCCATTTCTCACCGACTCGATGTCGGCTGTAAAAACATTTCAGAATCTCTCACTGATGTTTCCCACGAAATTTGTTTTATCATGCGTACAACAAAACAGTGTATACAATACAATGCCCTAAAAGTTTCATGCGAAAAAATAAATCAAAATTCAACCATATTTTATTGAATTTACTTTTGTTTTTATTGTCGAAACTTTTTTATCCCACGTCGGCCAATATATATTAAAATGTTTAACTCGAATTTTCATGCTCCAATTAAAATATCGGGTTTTTTTCATCAGCAAACTTTATCCACAATCTCTCATGAAAATTGAACGCTTTTGTACACAGATTAATCTCCTTTTCAAATTATTCGACGAGATAATAAAACAAACTTCCCCAAAAAAAAATTACGGCGTAAAAGTTTATAATTGCATAGAGAAATCCGCGTCAAATTTTGCTACAATTTCAGTAAATGTTAACAAAATTAAGTACAGAAACCCAAGAAATTTTCTCTTTTTCGTAACTCTATCCCACGTTAATTTTTATTAAATCATTTTTCTTTCGAGTATCGACAAATTGCGGTCTTGGCTGAGATTTTGAAAAAAGCTCCCCAAGTTTCTAGCTGACGCATTAATTGGAATGAAAGCCCGTGCAATATAGCCCGAAGATTTCGTAATTACTTGGCTCAAAGTTTCTAGTTTGAAGCCGCGCAGTCAAGTCGCTATTCAAACTAACTTGGCTGCGATTCGCTGGATAAACACGTAACGCCGTAATTCGCCCCCCTCAGCTTAGCGCGAATAAATAAAAAGCCTTAAAAACTCTAAAAACCAAACAAAAATCCAAAACCATAAAAAAAGCCATCAATAAAAAAAGCGTCCTCTGAAAATTTACCAGTGGCCACGCCCGTTTGCATTTGGCAGGCATTCACGACGCTGGCTGCCGTGGCAATCATCTTGTCGGATACGAAGCTGGGCCGCGTCTGTAAACACACGAAATACAGCCTCGAATCGATCAATATTACAGCTTCCTCCCCCTCTCTCCCCATCCTCTCTCTATTCATCCTCCGCTAAACCACCCCCCTTTTACGTTCGGATAAATCCCATCGAACTGCCGCGACGAGGGCTTTCAGGCGCGCATCCGATAGACAGGCGTAAATCGTCGCTCTCCGGCGCGCCTGTGTGTGTATATACGCGGGGAAAAATGAGCGATAATCGATAGGGCCAATCAGGCTGGTGAGCGCGAATTTCGTATATACTTGCGCTGCGCCCTCTCGCTTCGCCGGTGGACAAATACGAAAGCGGCGCGCGGGAGCGCAAACAATTAAAGCAATCAGGAGGAGGACAATAGAGGCGTTTGCGGATATCGGGAAAAATTGGATGGGAGGGAATCGATGCTGACTGCGAGCTCGCTGTATAAATCCTGGATCCTTAACGCTCGCGCTCGCTTAACTGTTAAGCGGAGTTGGCAGCGCGTCAAGTCGGGTATATATGTGGAGAGGGTATATACTCGTAGCCACGCGCGCGGAGAAAACGAGAGAGAGAGGGGGGGAGGGAGAGATAGTTTTGAGAGAGGCTGACGCCCACCGGCGCACATGGTAAGTCTCGTGTCTCTCTACACCCACGCATACACAAACTAAAAAAAAAAAAAAATGCTTATAACATACGCGAGCACATACATACCCCGGCATGGACAGCTGGCAGCTGTCTGAGGCCCAGCAGCCCAAGGACAGCCAGCAGGAGGTTCGGCAGCCACGGATACATCCTGAGCCTATAGAAACCAGACGGCTAGAGATAGACAGAGGAGAGAGAGAGAGGATATAACACAGCAGAGAAGCGGCCGAGAGCAGCTGCCTCGGGCAGGAAGGGTGCGCGACTGATCGCCGCCGAATGAGCCAAGCGCGCGCGCTGAGAGCGAGAGGGCGGACTCTCTCTCTCCTCTCCCTCTCCCTGCAGCCTCCCACCCCGAGCAGAGAGATCATGCGAAACGGGCGGCGTCGCTGGCAGCGCAAGCTTTGAGAGTAGGAGCTGAGCCGACTCTCTTCGAAATGCCCGGTTATATTGGATTTGGGAGATGGCGGGTATATTCTTAGGAGGCTGGGCTGCTGACCTTTTGCATTTTTGAGCTAGTCAGCTGGTTTTCTTGCGTGTGGATAATGCCGAGGGTTTCTTTTGTGGGGAAATCAAGGATTTATAAGAGGTGGAGGTGATATCCGGAGGGAAAAGCGCAGGATATTTGCGCTTTTTTTGAGGTTTTATGAGCTTGCGGCAGGGGAGTTGACGGGAAATATTAAAATGCTTCCGGGGGTAATGCGAACGTTAATTTAATTGAATTCGGCTCGATGTGGAGATCGGAGAAAAGTTCTGAGAGTGGAGGATCGCTGGGGAATACGGGGAGACTGAGATATGCATCGCTCGGAGGTTTATAAAGAAGTGGAGGGGGTGTCTTGCCGGACACGGCCCTCATCTACTTGCAGGATCTTTTATGCGCCGCCGAGTGATGTGTGGACGTGTCGACTTGGTATTGCTTTCAATGGAATTAAATTTTGGGAATGTCAATGGTACGGTTATTGTTAAGGGACTGATTTTTTTTATTATGATTGCAAGGTTTTTTTAAAAGTCTGGAATTTAAGAGCTTTGATAACAATTTTTTACGTTTTTTTTTAAGCAGTTTGATTTCCTAAAGAGAGATAATTTTGCAATTTTGAATCTTTTCAGTCGTTTTCGTAAGAATAAATACTGTCTAAAACTTTTCTTTTGTTCATCGAAACTGTATTTCATTCTAATTGTTTTTCCACGTAAAAAAGATACGTTTAAACATTAATTCTACATACTCTTAATTATTAAATACATTATTAAAATATCCCGGTATTCCACGAATTTTTCCCTCAGCAAAGGTATTTGCTTAATATAATTTCTCGTAATACGCGAAATGTAACCCTGTAAATTTCAACGCTCGAATAATTCATTAATAAATTCGTTTTTAAATTCAATTCGCGCCACCGGCGATAAATTCAATATTTACAAATAATCCGTAATTTCGCTCAGCTCGCAATAATCTCCACCAATTTGTAATTTCAAATATTGAAAATTATCCCTTTGATATTTATCACATCCATAAAATAAAAACCATCATAAAACAAACCTTCGCGAAGAACAAAAAAAAATTCAGAAAAACATTCGACTCGCTCGCCGGAAAAACTGAATACTACATAATTAGGATGCGCGTCGCGCTCACATTTATGAAGATAAAAACGCGCCGTAAGAAAAGTCGGCTAAAATTATGGAAGCGAGCGGGCGAGTTGAAAAAAGGCAAATTAAGTGTGCGGCAGCGTTCCAAATCCCGGCAATTTGTTCCGTGTTTCACCTACTTTTTGCCGACTTGTAGTGCACTTTTTTCAAAAGCCACCCCGGGGATTATTATGACTAAGCGCGCTCGCCAACTTAATCCATTTGTTAATTATTCCCAGCTCCTGAATAATCACCTCCTCGCTATAAAAAAAAAAACTCGAAATTTCAATTTCCATCGAGTCTCAAAAATACCTCTGCGATCGTCACAGCTGAATGTATGCGCTCCACTTCGCTCTTACATACACGTTCTTCGTATCATTCCTGAACTTTTGTACTCCGGCTGTCATCTCGAATATCGCGCGCTCCGTAGGGTTCACTCTTTGTTTTGAATTGGAATGCTTGCAAGAGATTCGAATGTGTACGTCAGCTTGACGATTGCAGCTCTTGTTTCTGTTAATAGAGAAGAAAAGTTTTTCCGTAATGGAAAAGGCAGCTGCGCTGGATAATAAAGCGCGGAAAGGTGGTAATATTAAAAAAGGCCGGGGACAAAGGGGTCCTTTCAGCCGGAAAGTCGTGAGAAAAGTAATTCCTTTAGCGAGTGGGTTTATAGTCTTTGTGAATTTTTAGGGACGGATATGGGTGCGCGAGGTCTTTGAAAAATTGGTCAGTAGATCAAGCGCGTCAGCAAGTCGCAATTGTCTTTTAGAGCGAGAGAGTTTTATGATAGGCGGATGCAGCAGTTTATGCGCTCCCCCTAACGCCTTTTGTAGATCTGTGAAGTGTGTGATCGTGACACGGCTGGCGATGCTGTTTGCTTAATTTTCGACGTGGGGCTGCTGGTGCGTTCTATTTTAAACCGCGTTTCGGCTATTTTTGATTTTCGCGAGTTTTGGTGGCTGGGTTTTTTTGGGGTTTTTTCTTGTTGATTGAGTGGTTCGAATTACAATGTAAGGTAAATTTTGAAAAACTGTATTTTGATGCTGAATAGTGTTGGCATTAATGTATATTAATGTTTTCATTACTGCAGTTTTAAAAATGTTTGCTAAAATGATTTTTGAAAAATAAAGTAAAAATATAAAATTAATAAAGTAACAATATAAAAATATATACAGTAAATAAAGTAAAAATATTTTGTTTAGTTTTATTTATACTACTTGGTAAAACAATGAATTCACTTTTAAATTTTACTACTTTTTCTCGAATAAACATAGCAACAAATTATTACGGTTGAAAAGTTAAACTACAATAAATTCTAGTTACGTTCTAATTACAACCCAAATTTTGTCTCAGAGTTTACAACATTTCCACTAAAATCAAAATACTATTACTTTAACAAAAAAAGCTCAATTACAGATCACTTTCCAATTTTACCGATAGGAAAGTATCGACGTTACACAACTGCAATTAATTAAAACAGTTGCAGTTTCAAGTAAATGTTAACCGGCCAAGTTATACCTCTGCAATTTTTAAATACAGAGCAGCAGCGGCAGCACGAAACCTCTTCACAGTAATAATAATCCCTTCGGAGAAACAGTTAATAGATACCCGAGTGCAGCGTCAGCTCACTAATTTACATTTGAGTAAAGCGTGTAATTCAGCTAATACTATTCACTTTAACGAGAATTCGCGAAATTATTGTAGAGTACGCCTGCCTTGTAAATATGCGAAAATTTATGTTATCTCTGTTGAATTTCCATACGCATTGTTAGTATTCGAATTGTTACTTGATACACCAGTTCAAAACTTTTTATAAAGGTTTTATGAACAATTGTATAAAATTGATTTCATCACGAAGTGCTTCTATATCTCAACATTTTACTCTAAAAATCAAAACAATAAATCACTAAAAAAACAAACATTCAAAAATAAACAAAACCACTCGGCTGAAAGCACATTAAAAGCATTCATCAACCCCTACCCAACCCCAGGCTCACACCTTATCCTCTAATTTATCATCTCCAAGGGAAATGAAAGATTTTCCCGCACGGCCCGAGCGAATCGTTTTTCAATTTCCGAGCGCCAAGCGAAAGCCGGAGGTCCGCGCGACAAACTTACTCTCTCTCTCTCGCATTGAAAAGTGAAAAAGACCGTCTGCACGTATGTATATACGAGAAGTGAGAGAAGGAGAAAAGAAGCAAATGTGTGGGTGTGTACTTATATAGAGTAGGTAGAGGTGGGAGAGGAAGAAAGCTAGAGGTGTACGCATTCACGGGTAAGAGGAGCGTAAAGCGATTTTCTGGGTCAATAAAATTCCGGCTTTGCGCGCGCTGTTTTGTCGAGCCAGACGCGACGAGTGATAAAAGAAGTATTGACCTGGCGGATGGTGTCTTTTTGTTGGATTAATTATACTCGTCGTTTTGTCCGCTTTGTTATATGTAGTGAATTGGCGGTTTTTTTCTGGCGTTTTGTTCTTTTTTTAAAGTTGTTAGAAATTAAATGGTTGGATGATTTATTGTATTTATTGCAATTTTAAAAAGGCTTAATGAAAAAAGCTTTATTTCATTATAAAAATAACCGTCGTCGAATAAATTTAAATAAAAGCTAGCCATAATTCACGAGCGCTGCAGCCATCGATTATCACAAAATTATCATTTTCTTAAGCCCGCTTTCTGTTTCGACTCCGCTGCATTTCCCAGACTTTAAGCTCCCTTAAAACTGCATTTATTCATCGTATGATAATATATTCCTCTCAATTCCTCCGCGAAAAACCCGGCGAAAATTCCCCGTTTAATTAATCTTCAGCAAACTCGAAAAACAGGACAAAATTCCACGCTCAAAAAGAAAAAACACTGCTGCAAAAATAAATTAATTCAACAAACGTTAAACCAGCGAGGCAGCGCGGCAATTACCGTGTACTCACGGCTGTCAACTCCACGTGGAACAAAGGCGATTTTATTTTTCCCTCTCTCACTTTCCAAGCATGATAAAAAAGAACCAGGAACCCGCAGAATTTAATTAAGCCCGCACGTCAAACGAAAAGCAGCGGCTTTATGAAAAAAAACGCTGGGGATTCTTGAAATACTAATAACCCGCGCGCTTGCTTACTTACATGTACACTCCGCGAAACTATATATATACACACACGCACTTGCTTTCTAACAATCCCATCGCGGTGAAAGTATTGTCGTCGAAGAAAACAATAGGCCGCGTCGTCTGCTGGGACAATAGTTTGCCCACCGAGCGCGCCGCGTATCCGCGACTGGCGGAACTGTTATTGACGCTTCTCCGTCTCTCTCTGACTGCAGTGCGTAGCCAGTGGCCGTCTGGTATACAACTACAAAGCCGCGCGTCCGTGCGGAGTGTGTATATCTCGTAGACAGAGAAAAGAAAGCTTCTAGTTCCCGGAGTAGGAAAAAATGGACTCGAGCGAGGGTTTCTGTAAGGTTAGCCCGAAGATGGTGAGGTTCTTGGAGAGGAGAGGACTGCGGGACTTTCATGGAGTGGATAGCTGAAGTATTGACCGCGCCCGGCGCTACACACCTGGCCTGCAGTTGTGTGGACTATAGCTCAGCGAGTCCGTTTGTTTTGGAGGAGGTTTAAAGAGCCGGTTTGCTGCTGCTTTAAGCAAGAGCCGGTGGATCGTTTGTGTAGGAGGGAATAGACAAAAGCTGCTTTGTTTTGGGTGTGTAGAGGAAAGGTGGAATACTACTTTGACGTTGCGCGGATGATGCGAGGGGTGTATAATGGATTTCTTCGGCTCTCGTGGAAAGCGTTGCTTTAATGCTTTTTTCTGCGAGGGAAATAAGCGGTTTGGTGATCGGAGTTGTTTGATTTTTGGAAAAACTGCTGGGGCTGTGGGACGGCCAGTGCATCTGTGTTTACGGCAAGCGCGAATGAGAGAGAGAAGAGAGAAGCGGCCATTGGTCACGTGGTCTGTTTCTGTGGACTTTTAAAAAAGGCTTCCCGCCGGTTTTTTTGTTTACGGTGGAGTGTGTGAGTGAAGATTGTTATCATTTACTTGGAAATATGATTAAATTGAGATTTTATAAATTATATTTTAAGTGGTTAGAAGGAATTTTTGTAATGTTTATTTTTTGTATTGTTTATTTTCAGTTCTTTTACAAAATGGGAAAAACAAGAGGTGTTCACGAAACCACTCCAGAAATACGAAATCGTATGGTGGGAATGTACGAAGCAGGACTTGGACTTAGGGAAATTGCTGCAGCTGTTAATTGTTCTGTAGATATTTTTTTTGTTCTGTTCATTAAATCTATCCAATCTTTTAGAGTCCATTAATATATTCTTTTTATTGTTTCTTCTCTTTTAGCAAAGAACTGTAAAAAGGTGGCTTAATAGATTTGATAAGGAAGGAACTGTGGAAACTCGAGACAGGTGTGGCCGTAAAAGAGCAACTACTCAAGAGCAAGATGAAGCTATTATACGCTTAGCAACACAGACTCCTATAACAGCTGCTAAAGCTGTACTTCCAGCTCTGGGACTTAATTGCTCTGTAGATACAGTCAGAGAAAGATTGCATAAAGCTGGAATTCATAATTGGAGTCCATCTAGAAAACACATTCAAAAAATTCCTATTGCGTATGTATAGAAAATAAATTTTTTAATCCTATTAAAAAAGGGCTGATCTCAGCAAAAATTAAAAAACTATCTAATTTTAAATTAATATATATTTATAAAATTTAAATAATATATAAAAATTTAATTTCAGTGTTACTGATGGAACAGGAATACAGCAAGCTGTCTGGAGACCTACAGGTACACAGCTGGGCAAGAAAAAGTTGATAAACAACCAAGATGCAACTAAAATAAAAAATAAGAATTCTCAACCAAAAAAGAAAACAGTTCCTCGAAAAAATAAAGCCAAGCAAGTTTTTGATAGTGATGGTGCACCTAATGACTCAATTGAACAATCTGAAGCTCAACAAAGTTTTTCATTTTCATCCCCAGCTCAAAGCGAACCAGCACAGCAACAAATTAATAATGAAATGCAGTCTTTACCACCACCACCTCCACCAGTGCCACCTCATCCTGTGATATCTACTAATCCGAGCCAATACAGTCATCCATTAAATTTAATACCACAATCACAACCAATTTATCATCATCATCCAGGACTTAATGTTTCTCAGAATTGGCCTCTGGATCTTGTGCAAGGTGCACATCATTACGCACAGGTTAGTCAAGAATAAACATGTTATTTAACAGGTTCAATGCTACATAAATGATGATTCATTATACTGCTCATAATGATTATGTTGTTTTGAACCTATTTTAATGTATGATACAAATTTTATGGTTTGCAATTATACATTAAATTTGTTAAATATATAAATAAAGTATTAATATAATTATTATGTATCTTTCTTCACAATAGAGTCAACAAAATCCAATTCATCATGAACAACATCAAGTTGTACAACTCCAAACACATCATCCATTGCATAATCATCAAGATCCACAACTTATCCATCATGTTCAGGATCAAATGCATCCGCAAATTCATTTACAACATAACAATATGATTCAGCAAAAGATAGAACAGACCCAGGTGGAGTCACATCAAGAGCTTCCTGAGCTCTCTCAAAGAAAAATAAGTGAATCTCAAGATATAATTCATGTGTGTTCAGATGTATGTTCAAATTCTAATAGTAGTTCTAATGAAAACAGTCAAAATTCAAGTATAGATGATGATGTAAGCAACGATAATAGTACTACTAATAATAAAAAGAGTAGACGTGAAGGACGTAAAAAAAAGAAAGGTGGAAAAGTTAAAGGAACACTTGAAACAAGTGTTGAAATTCGTAATCGTATGATTGGAATGTCTGAAGCTGGACTATCAACTCTGTCAATTGCTCTTGCTATTAATAGATCTGTAAGTTTAGTTTTATTAAATACTGATTCTCATCAATATTTATTTCATAAAACTAAAATTGAATTCGATTTTTCATTTTATTTTGTAGGAGAGAACAGTTAAAAGGTGGTTAGACCGTTGGCATAAAGAAGGAAATGTACAAACAAAAGAAAGGAAAGGTCGAAGACGCATAACTACAAAAGAGCAGGATGATGCAATTGTTGCAATGGCGACTCAAAATCCATTAACAGCTGCAAAATACGTAGCTCCTGCTCTTGGTTTAAAATGTAGTGTTGATACAATCAGAGAAAGATTACATAAAGCTGGAATTCATAGTTGGAAATTAGGAAAAAAGCAGGGGTATACATATATTGTTAAATTTTAATGAATCAAACCATATGACGTAATATTAATGCATAATTATTAATGTTTTGCAGAGAAGGAAATGCTGTCCATCTTTGGCAGCCTAGTGGAAATAGGTCGACTAAAACGAAAACAAGCGGAGAAAACAAAAAGAAAAAATCTCCAAACAAAAAGCGTAATAAAAATTCTGACACTAGGTGTAAACAATCAAATAAAAAACAAAAAATAGAAATGTCTGCTTCAAAGCATACTGAACCTTCTACTAACATGATGCAACAGGAAGGAAATATTCAATATCAAAATCAATCTCAACGTAAGACATTTTTATCATTTAATAATTTATGTAGATTTATTCAAATTTTCTATATGATCTTGTACAAAAATGAATTTAATTTATTTATATAATTTTGTTAGCTTCCCAAATAATGCACACAACACATGACTTAAGAACTTCAACGGGACTTGCAGAGCCTCAACAGCATTTGCAGGTCTCTTCAGTGTGTCCTCAAGGTTCTGCACCAGCTCAAGCTTTGCAAACCATGGGACCAGTAGTTCAATCGCGGCCAGACTGTAGATTAGCTCTCTCAACGACAGTTCCACCGAGTTCAAATCAAACCAGTGTTAGTATTGCTTATCCATCTTGTATGATGGGAAGTACAAATCACACGGGGCATATTGAACAAGCCGATCCTATGAACTATGAACCTTACATTTGGAGTTTTTAAAGTGCATAGAAGTGTATTTATTTTTGATTTTGAAACAGACATGGGGTTTTAGATATGATTATGATGTGGTCAGTTATGATCTATTATTAGAATTGAATGTACAACATTTAAGCAAAACATGATCCAATCAAGTGACTTTCATGTGCGATTTCACATTCGGAAGTTATAAATAATTATATTTGCCCATGACTGTTTTTGAATCTCTTCATATCAAAGGTTCAGCCTTTCTGCAAAGTACAATAACATTTTCAGGAAAATTTAACATAGTGTCTTCCTGATCATAGATTAATTTTTGAAGATGAATTTAGTGAGATTTTATATGATTTTACCGGTGATGTAATTAAAAATAATTTTTTTTATTTAGTATTATTTTTATTATAAATGATGTTACTAAGTAACATTAAAAAATTAAATCTATGATTTGATATATTTTTGAATATTTGTAAATTAATTAGACTTCAGTATTTTGTACTTAAAAAAGGTCTTGCTTATTATTTTGCTTCCTATTGAGATAAAGTTTAAATGAGACCTTAAAATAATTATATAGTATTTTTAAAATACATAAAAAGTTTTATTTTAAGAATCATGCATACATTTTTGTAAAAACAATTTTTTATAGTTATATATTTTTTTTACAAACAATATTACATTGATGAATGATGTATAATTTCTTTTTTCACATACAATTTTTGTTAGAGTAAAATTTTACTTCATTTAAGAACCTCTGTAAATTGATTTCAAAATATAATGGCAAATTTTACACGTGATATTTATAATTTAAGCTTTATTAACATATATGATCTCAATTAATGCAATGTTAGGAGAATAATTTTGATTTATAATTTAAATTTTAGTTGATATTATTAACAATTATTATTAAAAGTTTAAGAAAATATTTTAAGTGTATTTCTTATTGTAATTGAAATTTACAAAGGTTTGTAATCAATAGTAAAATTATACTTAATTATGATGTGATTGTAAATAACTCGCATATCATTGATGAATCAAAGAATACGTCTTTGATACCTTAGCTTTACTTTTATCAGTAAGCAATTGCTGTTTGTAAGTAAAAACGAATACATATGTGATTTGTAATTTTTTTTATTAAATAATCAAAAAAGTTAAATAAAAATCTCGCTTTTTTAAAAACTATCTACATATTTATTATTTTAATTTATATTTAAATGTTAGCATAGCTAACAATATTTTATGTAAGATCCCAAATTTTAGATACATTATTTAAAACGGTTTCTGGTTCATTTTTATAAAACATAAAGAAACCTTGAATTTGGGCAGGACTTACATTTTTATTATGCGATAAAACACTTTCAGCAAATTGTTTTGCTAGTTTTTCAGTATTTTCATCTTGTGTTTTATAAAATCTGAGAAACATTTGCTCAAGTTGTGTTGCAGTACACCATCCTGAAAAAATAAATTAAAATAAGTGATTTAATGATTAATTTGAAATATAATATTATTTCAAATATTAATTTACCAATATATTCTTTATAGTCAACTCTTCCAGGTCTAATAAGTGCAGGGTCCAGCCTTTCTAAATAATTAGTTGTCATAAATAAGATTCTTCCTTCAGATGAAGCTACTCCATCTAAAGCATTCAATAAACCACTGAGAGTAACACTGTTTAATCCTTGATAAGCAGCTTTCACTTCTTTTGTTTCTTCTCTGCTAACAAACACAGCATCAATATCTTCAAGAAGAATAATTGTTTGTTGTGGAGCAATGGCTAATAAGTGATTTAGTCTATCATCTGATAGCAATCGATCGGACAAATTTAATACACAAATTCCACGATCTAAATCACCAGCCAAAGCTGTGATAAATGAAGATTTTCCACAACCAGGTGGACCATGTAATAAATAACCTCTTCGATAGGGGATTCCTCTATCACTGTACCATGATACATTCTCAATAAATTCACGACAATCTTTTACTAATCTTTCAGCAATACCAGTATCTAGAATCACACTGTCAAGTGGTCTTTGTTTTTTGGGATGTCCAAATTGTCTCCACTCATGACCCATTGCAGTATACATGATTGTTTTTCCTTTATGTTCTGCCAAAGCCATTTGTCTTGCTAGAAAAATAGATCTATTTAGCTATCATTGTCAAAAAAATATATTAAATAATCTTACCTTCTTCTAAAATATCAAAATAAATCCCTCTGTCTTTTCCAAAAGCAGTAAGATTCACAGATTCAAAAGGCATTCCTAAATTAACATCATGCATCTGCTGTTCTCTTGTTCTTTCAACTTTTATCCAGTTATTGCGATACCTTATGAAAGAATTAATAAAATGAAACATTAAATACTGTTTAGTCTATTGATTTTCAAAGTTTATCAAACCTAAAAAAATGTGTGCCAATGCTTGGAATAAATTCATATTTTGTAGTGACATATCCTGTGTCTGACTGTTCAAAACTTGTAGCTACAGCAAGATGCTGAGTTTTTTTGGCACCTTTGTATGTGATCCACTTTAAAAGCCAGTCGTAGCTTTTATCTCTGCAAGGTACTTCTAGCGTTATCATGTAATGTCGCCTGAAATGCTAAAAGACAATGAAATTATCTATTGCATAATAAATTTCAATATTTAATACTAAATGTTTTGTTTGATTTTTACCTAAACAATACCATACCACCTTGTAAACCCTTTCGTAAAATAGCAGCTCCAGCACCTAATCCAAATAATCCAAACCCAGCACCGAAGTATGGATTATCTGATAGAGTTTGTATATATTCCATAATAGTCATTTTGACTGTTATTCTACTTTCCTCTTATAATTTCATTCACTTAGGAAACTATTAAATAATATCTATAAATATACATATATTTATTTACAAAACAAGAGTTGCTTAAAAAAATTAATGTACTTACGTGCTTTAAATACTGCAGTTTATTTGGAAGAAAATTTTCTCCCTAGTCATTTTAAGTTTTAGTAAATACAAAAAATATAAATCTCATTTTAAAAAATTGTGTATAAAACTTTTTATAGAAAATGATTCATAGGTTAGGTTTCTCATGTTTTCGGAGCTACCGGATCCACGTGATTAGCAGACGGCGCTGCAAACAAGTTTCCTATATATTTGACCAAATAGATTGATAGATTGACGTTTGAAGAAGAAAAGTATCTACTTTGTAGAAATAAATTCGTATTATATTTGAAAGATAGTAAGTACTTTATAAGGTAAGAAAAAAATTTTTTAAATAAATTTGTGAGATCAATAATGTATCTATCTAAATATCGGCAAATGAAAAACATTTTATTGGCACGTAACTTTCTCCAAATCACTTTACGCTCCGTCATACACTATAGTATTAATATCATTTAAATAATATATTATAATATCAGGATAACTTAAATATCATCGGTTTTTCTAAAAATTTATTAAGAAATAAAAAACATAAATTAATAATTATTCAAAAATATCGATTAATCATAAAAACATGGTCATTCATAAAAATTGAAAAAAAATCATCTTGATATTTTTTAGCTTCAAAAGTTGTTTAAAGAATTCGACCTTACTACGCAAAACATCTCTTTTCACTTATAGTTTTTTTTTACGCAAAAATTTGTCGACAGATTAGATTAAAATTTATAAAAATTATATATATTTTTATTATAAATTATGAAGAATTTTTCGAGTTTAAGTGTTTATAGAATAGTTATAAAACATTTTTGTATTGAAAAAATAAGAAAGCAAAATGAATTACAGTAAATAAAGTAAAAATCTTTTTTAAAAAATAATAAAATGTTCTAAATTGATTTAAATGCCCATTCTATCATTAAAAAATCACAAAAATAATTTTCCAAAAATCGATAATTAAATATTAAAAAACCCATCATAAAATTAAAATATAATAATTTTTTATGCGAATTTAAATTGTTTTTAATATGTTTTTCAAACATCGTCTTTGAAACATTAATATATTAAGACGATGTAATGTTATCGTTTTAAACATTTTAAAGAACATTTGCAGAAATCCAGTAGTCTTCTTATTAAATTTTTATTTCTATGAAAACATTCCTTTGGTAACTTGTATTGTTGTTCATTACAATTAAAACATACGAGATAGATATTTTGTCGAAACTGTGAAAATTGTATCAGAAAAATAGGTAACTCTGTAATGGTAATAAAAGTTGTATGTAGCATAAAAAAGCATAGATTTACATCCAAGTTAAAAACAAGACCTTTCAAATGAAAAATCTTTCTTTTCTACTTCAAATGTCCTTTCCTGCTTAGAAATGATTTAAAACGGAAATCGGAACTAGTATAACCGGATGCTCCGGAACCGGAAAGTATAATTATTTTAGTACGGTTGCCAAATTTGGAACTATATGCCATTTCAATACATAAAACATAGATCGTAAATACAATATAAGGATCGGATCGCTATCTAATGAAAAATAATTATATTCTAGCCTAACCAGCTTCGTCCCTAATTCAATTCGTGTTAACATCTTTTGCTGCTGACTACTATGAATAAAATTTCATAGTAAATTTTATAACAAAGTTTTTTATACTTAAATTAAAAAAAAACAAAAAAAATTTGTTTAAGAATGTTGCGTTATTAATATAGTATAAGATAATAAAATGTAGTATCTAGAAGAAAATATAATTTTTTAAAAATAAATAAGAATTATACGTTAGATATTTCATTTATGAGATTATTATTAAAAGTATTATTTTCAGATCAATCGAAACATTCTTATAATATTATGTTAACGCATCTCGTTGTGCGTATATTTATAGCATAAATAAATACAAATGTAAATTCAAGAAACTGCAGTCACCAACTCAGCAACAAGTACACCAAGAAAAAGCGGTAAACATAAAATCCATTTACCCGACCCAACCAACCTTCTGCTTACCGCACGAATCGAGCAAAAATCATTTATATACCATTACATTAAAAAAAGCCAAACCCGCAGCCTTACACAACTATATATCGTTTCACACTTTACATAACATTCATAAAAACCTCCATCTCTCAAAACAAACCCCACCACCACCCACCCCAAAACCACCCTCTAATTGGCCTGGGAAAATCCCCACTAATTAACGCTCAGCATCCTCAGATCGATTGACAAAAGGCCATCTCTCTCAAGCACAGCGCGCGGGAGTGTCGCAACCACACACACACACACAGACTCTCCATCATCCCACGCGTCCTTACCTACGTGTGAGGCCCTTCGCGACACACACACACAGCTCGCCTCGAGAATTAACTTTCTTTCCTGCGCGCGAGAGCGCGGACTACATTAGGCGGCCCCGGGTGGGCGTCGCGCATTTTTTCACCGTTTCCCAATGGCCGCCGCTCTCGCATGTGTAATCAAGAAAACTCGTATTTCGTCGCGCGGGCTTGGGTATGTATGGATAAACGCAGAGAGTGTCTTTGATTTCGCGCTGATTAAGGGAGGACCGGCGGATTTGAGTTAAAAGGAGCTCGTTTAATTTGGAGCTGACGGGAGGTTGTTGAGCGAGGCCTTGAAATCCGTATTAGGTAGGAAAGGAGTGAATATGAGTAGCTGGGAGAGACGAGAGTGAGGTTGCGGCTATTTAGTTGATATGTCTTTAATATTGAATTTTGCTTTTCAATCTTTTGTGGACTGTAATTTATTTAATGTATAGAGTTTTGTAATTAATGGCTGGGTTGAGTGGAAGGATTGTTGGGAGGCGATTGTTATTCTAGAGATTGCCGGGAGGTTGGTGGATTCTTATGCAAAGTCCGTCTGTTGCTTGAATAAAAAGTGAAAGAGGCTGGAGTTTTGTGCGGGCTACGGCTTCTGACGACTGATTCATAATCGTCCTGCTGGATCCTCGGCTCTTTTCGATCGCGTGGCTGGTTTAAAATAAAATGACATTTTTTATGTAACTTAGTTTTTGTAGTGTACTTTGATGTTGGTTTGGCTAGTTTGAAGAAATTTAAAATTAATTTTCGATTCATTTTGTTGACATTGTTTTTCAATTATTATTTTTAAGATGCTTTGATGTTTAGAGAAACGGGTTTTAGAACAAAAATAATCAAGCAAGATTATAAATCTTTTTGAAATTTATGAGATAATTTATTTCAGGCTGAAGTATTTCCTTTTCATATACTGCTACGATAGGCGTGCAACAAGTAGTAGTTGCCAGGACTAGGTAAGACACAACGTGCAGCTCATAATTATAAATGATTGATTACGTATAAAGTCACACATTTTTTGACTATTTTATTAGCTAAGCGAGTCCAAGCGAACTTCCGTTTTAAAAGTGTATTGATAAGAACAAACTTTAATCAAAATTAGTCTTATATTAAAGTATCGATATTCAACTTTGAAATACAGAAATTATTAATAATAATATAAGTAAAATCGTTAATTTTCCTATTTAAATAAACAATTAAAATCTACATTCGCATACAATAATCTATCCGTCAGTATCACACAACCAGACCTTCAGGATCCTCCCAATAGTCAACTACCCACTACCACAACCTACCAAACCCAAACCCAAACCACCCCCCAAATACATCACCCCCACCCACCCATAAAATTCGGTAGCCACATTCAATTCCGCAAAGGCAGCAAAGGCACAATCTCACCGCTCCTCTTCTCTCCAAGCCAGTTTCTTACACACACACCTCTACCCATTGCGGCAGCTCTCGCTTATACCTGGCGGCCGCTCAGCTCTCTCTCTCTCTGTCTCTGTTTAGCGGAGGAGGTGGGCGTAAGGGCCGCTCGCCTGCCGCTTGGCGAACGTCGTCCCGTGTTCCATACATGGCTATGCTATGTGGAAACGGAGAGACACAGGAGAGCGAGTCCCCACCAGGCTCGCAGCTAAGACCGGTGCGCCAGCCCGCCGCGGATGTATACTATACGCGAACAGACCGCTCGCGGCTCTCGTAGCGGCTGCAGCCTGTGCCGGTTCTGTATGTGCATGTGTGTAGCTTTTTATGAGGGTTCTGGATGTAACTAGGCAACGACCACCTGTCTGCTAGTTTTGATAATTTTGCTATCGATTTTAGTAGGGGATTTATCGTGAGAGATATTTTCGGGTGTGTTCGTATTCATAGCTAATCCGCGCGGATACATAGAATCGGAAGTGGAATTGAGGAAAAAAAGGGCCTGGTGACATAGAGAAAGATGCGAGAGGGACAGGCGGCTGTGCAGTGATATGTGCGCGGTGACAGGAGCAGGACCTGGAGGAAGACGCTCAGGATAACCCTGTGCATACACACCTATACGTGGGAGCGCGCCTCTAGCCCGCGCGCACGCTCCGAGGTGCGTATATACATACCTATATCTCCATGCATTCATATAAAACGCGCTCTATTCATATATACCCACGTACGTATGCACTCGAGGAGACCAAGAGATTACATTCTGAGAGAGAGAGAGAGACTATATACTTGCGACTTTTTCCCTCCACTCTCTACCGCCTCCGCTCTTTCTGCTTCCTCTCTGCTTCCTCGCTCTGCTCCGCGGACCATACGAGAACTGCGTGTGCGGATTTCTATATAGGCAGAGCCGTGAAACTCGAGAGTCTCTCGGAGAGATGACTTTTCTGAAGTCGGTTTCGAATTAAATCATTCAGGCTAGGGATTTTCCGGCGGGGGAGTCAGGTGACAGTGCGGCTTTTATTAGGAAACGGCCTTTTCATTGATGCCGAGCGTGTGTCTCTAATTAATACACGAGAAAGCTGAAATTTGAATTTGTAATTTCATTCATAAGCTCCAATAAACTCGATAAGGCCCGAGAGACGCTGCGGCTGGGTTTGGTAAGAAAGAGCTGGGTTTCGTTATCGATCATCATCGGATTATATAAATATGCATTTCTTATTGGTTATTTTCGTGCTTTCATATAAGGAGTCGTCTGGAACTGTAACTTCCTTATCCTTAATACAAAACAATTAATTAGTTAAACTTCTATCATTTAATTCCCACACCGGCAAAAATAAAGTCAAACCCATCCCAGCGTCCACTCGAATCTCTCCCGCGCCGAAATTTACATAATTTAATCCTCTAAAACTATACACTACCAAAAAAAAATCATCCGAGATTGCAAAATAATCGAAGAAGCTCCTCTCTAAAAAAAAAAAAAATAATAGAGTCCTCCAGAAAGCAAGCAAGCCAAGCGACACAAAAAGCCAGTTCAGAAAAAGGAGAAATAAAATTTCGAACTGGCGCGCCGAGGAGGAGGAGGCGAAAGGAAGGCGCGACTCTACATACACAACCGAAGCGCGCGGCGCACGTGGGCCGAAAGAAACTTGAATGAAACGCTTGCGCGCTTGCATTCATAAAGATCCACCTTGGCGAGCGGCGCTCGATCATAAACGAGGCGCATGCATTTGCATGAAATTATGCCCGAGTAAGAGAGAGAGAGAGCTTTTGAAAAATCGAGGATCGGCTCCTTCCGATCGCTCGTTTTTGCCCCACCCCGTTCTTTTGGACAGCGATCGATTATTGCGAGCTCGGGGAATAGCGAGAGTTTTATAATTAAAACGTCGAGAGGATCCGTGCAATATTTGTTAAATAACCGGTTTTGGAGTGGAGTAGGTTTGTTCCCTGTCGAAATCGCTGGCCAAAATAAATTTTCTGCGCCGAGCCCGGGCTGAGTGTGTAGTTGCCGATTTATGAATGGAGCTTGGGAGGCTGGATCTTGTCGTTGGCGATTTAGCGGATTTCTTTATTTACGGCTGGCTGCGAAATACAAATATAACGTTGTTGCCACATCTTTTGTGAGGGAAAATTATTGAGGGGGCTTTGTTCGCTGGTTGATGGAGATGTTTTTTAATGGCGGGTAATGAAGGATTTTGAAGTGTTTGAACGGGTTTTTAAGGTGGTTTGCTTGGTTTGTTTATTTTTCTTTTTTATCATTTTACAGTTTTTTTTTATTTTCATTTAATATTATTGCGGATTCCGAATAAATTTGATTTGCGGATAATTTCTTTATTCCATTTGATTATGTGCCACACAGCAGTTATGAGCGTCTGATCCTGCAATAAAAATTTAAAAGCTGTTATTATTTTCTTAAAGAGTATAATTTCTTTTAGCCGTATATATGATAATGAAAATAATATAAGAGTTTGCAACTACTGACAATTCTAATTATACTTAATAAACTTTCTAAAAAAAGAATTGACGACATTTCAGACTGAAACGTTTTAGCAAAATTTCAATTCGACCGCTCCAAAAAAAGTCTCAAACCAAAAAATACAAATTACAAAATATCCGCAACGCACCGGCATTTTTATCACCATCGTTCCCGGAATCCACCTACCTCCTTCCGTCGAGTCCTCCTCTCCCAAAGCATCCGCCGGCACGCGTCCCATTACCATATCTCCACCATCATTCCCATCACGTCCTAACCCCCCAAAAAGCCCTCACTTCTTCTTCGCGTTCTTCGTGTCCCCCAGCTCCTCCAGCTCCTCGTCCAGCATTTCCTTCCTCTGCTTCTCCAGCGGTACCCTCCACCTGAACTTCTGGTATGCCTCCAAATCCTTCGCGGTCGGGGTCACCTCGGGCGCTATCCTCGCCTCCAGAATCTCATGCTGACTGAACGGATTAACCTTCATGGTACACCTCCTCGCTACGCCCACGCATTTCCTGAGCAGCTCCTGGGCCAGTCCCAGAGGTGTATCCTCGGACATAACCTTAGCCAGGCAGGAGACGTCGAAGTGCCGGTCTATGTCCTCGTGGCTCATCAGGGCCTTTTTGTAGGCGAGGTAGAGCGTGCCGTAGTCGCAGACCGGTATGATTATGAACTTGTCGTGGAACTTGACGAACGCATTGCCCGCCATGTACGGCTCCGCGGACGTCGTGAGAAAGAGAACCTGCAGAGAGACCAGGCGGCGAATAATGCCGACTTGTTTTTTCGCCTCAGACCAGCGCGACTCTATATAGCAGCGCTCTTTCTCTTTCCTATAAGTGTGCGTGTGTATAGATACGCGTATATGAGCATTAAGGTACGGACGCGACTCGAAAAGCAAACGATATATCGATGCAGAGGCGGTTCATCGGGCCGTTATGTTCGGAAGGGAAGAAGAGAGGCCTTTCTTTTAGGTGTACAAATATACTTAGGCGCAGTGTGTGGGTGAGCCTGAACTTTTGTTCCCGCCTGCGGCTTGGCCTATTATGCGCGTGCGGATGGCTTTGTTAGAGAGTCGCGAGCGTTTCAGCTTTGATTTTATAATTTCGATTCACGTGCGCGCGCGAGTGTGTCATTTGCATGGATATTGGCTTCAGATGTCTACTTTCGACGAGTGGACGAGCTCTTTTCGCGGTTGTTGGCCGGTGTTTGGATAATATTCGCGTTTAGTGGGACGGTGATTGAGTTTTGATGGTGTGTTTTAAAAGGAGTGTGTTGGATTTATGGGTTGGGAAACGAAAATAGAAAGAGTAGCAGGTGGTGTACTTGAGAGACCAAATATAGGGGGAAGCAAAAAAGTCGAAAACGAGGGGAAATACCTGATCACCCGGCTCGATTTCCTTGACGATTCTCTTGTATATCCCGGCAAATCTCTTAGGCTTGACTCTTCTTAGCTCGCGCGGTACCTTTTTAAGCCAGGCTGACTCGCTTTCGACCAGGATGATCGACGGAGCCAATTTCTTGGCTAATTTGACAACAGCGTATACTAGCTTGCTCGTTGCCTCTTTTCCTTGGAAATGCTTGGCGTGGTTTTCAGGCGTTAGATCGAAGACCGTTGCCTGTGAAACGAATTGCAATAATTGGTTTTTTCGTTTGTTATGCGTCTTCGGTTATGTAAGGAAGGTTATGAAAGCCTGAAAAGCCAGGAAATATGTAATATAAATATAATAATTTCTTAAACAAATTTTCTGTAAGTACTTCGAATTTTGTTTCTTAAATATTCGCAAAAATTATGTAATCTTTTCTCGATGCGGCTTTCTATAATCTAATCCTATTCCTATAATTATCTAATCAAAATTAAAAAAAAAACGCTATTCAAATGTTACTTGTGTACTCCTTAGTCTCTCAGCGCCTCGTATAACTTTGATTGTATCAATAATACTTACATATTTAAAAACTTACAAATTCACAAATTCTCATACCCTTAACTCGCTGCAAACAGCTTCAGCCAAAAAATGCTGTCCACTAGGTCCGGGCCCACACAGACAAATAGTCTTGTAAAAGGGCGCCAGCTCATTAACAGCCTTGGAAACGTAGGGCAGGACGCAGTAATCCATGAGCGGGTGCTTGATGTCACCCATCCGTACTTCCCGGAATTTGTCGTAGTTGTAGGTCTCGGCGCCCGGCCAGTCGCTCAGCCGGCATTTCGGCGTCTCCCTAATTACCTCCCAGCGCGTCAGGTCGACCATCAGCTCGTCCTCCGTTACATCAGCGTACGGATCGATCTTCTCTTTCGGCGGCTTCTTCTTCTTTCCGTTTCCGTTCTCTTCGTCTGTTAAATTTAAAAAAAATCCGTTATGTCAAGTCGAAAACGTTACCGACCGATGGTATATAGAATTAGAGGAACCATTGAATCTCTGAGGTGGCGGAATAAAGAAGAGAGGACCATCCTCCACATGATCCAGAAGCAGAGCCTTATGCAGCTCAGCCAGCTGTTCCCTCATCTGTTCATCAGCTACTGCTCGCATCTCCAGCTGAAGCTTGCAATACAGATCTTCCCTGATCATGTCGACGATCAGACCACCTCTGGGATCAAGTATCTGTTCTGTGCGAAAGCTGAAACGCTCGAGGAACTCCTCGTTGGCTTTTATCAGAAACGGATATGCTTTGGACTCTTGAGGTATCCAGCCTTCCGGTTCTTTCTTCTCTTCCTCCTCTTCGTGTTCCTCTTCCTCTTTGGGTTTATTATCCTTCTTCTTCTCGGTCGTTCTGGTGGCCATTTCAAAGAGGTATTCGCGAGGGGTGCGAACTTGACCGGTGGCTATGAGGGCGGAGCCACCGTCGGCGGCTGGAGGTATGTGGTCCATGACGCCAATCTCGTTGAACCACAAGATGAACCACTCGCGCAGCTCGTCGCGGATGTCCTCGATTAGGCTGGGACCACGGATGGCCCAGATCTGTTTTTGGATTTTTTTTTTTGAGGAATATTATGAGGGAATTTAAAAATATTTAGTAGAAATAAATTGAATAAATTGAATGAATTTTTAGTTGAGACGCATCGTTTGCTAGAAGCTGATATCTATTTTATAAAAATAATTTTATTGATACGATGAATACTAAAAAATGTCAATAATGTTGATAAGATTAAATTTTCATATTAACATTTTTTGGAATCAATTGGTTTAATAAAGTTTATTTAATTTTTTTTAAACAGAAACATACTTCTTGAAAATAATGCGATCCCGGCAAAAAGTATTTTTGCAAATTTTTCCAGTTGATTTCTATTATTGACAATGAATTTCGTATATTTTTCCATCTTTCTATTTAATTCCTTCATTTTAAAAATTACTTCTCATCATAGAAATCACAAATAAAAACAAGTAAAAACCTTTTTCTTCTCCCTCGCAGTAATTTCTCCCATCTCCCGCACAGCATCCATCTGCATCTCCAGCCTCTCATGAAAATTCGCCTCGTACTCATCCTGAAGATTTGCCGGCTTCCAGTAAGCTATCGTCATCCCCAAAGCCTCATCAATCCCAGCCCTAATTCTCTTAACTTTCCGCCGTCCCACAAAACCTCTCCACGTCTTTTGTATAACAGTAGCCGCCTGGTTCAGCGTGTCCTTACTATGGATCACGACTTTCAATTCCCCTGCCGATACTCTTCTATTAAAGATCATTTGCTTCTCGACTAAAAGAGACGTATATTTCAGGTTACCATTGTGGACCACAATATGGAATATAAAGTCGCTTGTTTTGGGGATTATATGTAAATGCGATCGTAGAAGCGATATTACTCCACGATATATTAACATATTCATATATACGCCTTAAGTTTTTCACTCCGGCTTAATCGATTCCAGACGGATCGTATTGCCATCTACGCACGGCACAGTAACACGCTTACCTTATATAACACCTCAAACTAAAAAACGCGTTTTCCCATTCACATATACACACATCTAGCTGCCCTATCGCATCGACAAATCTAAGGAAATCTACGAAAATAAAAGAAAGTAAAATAAATTTTTCCGGACCAGACCGGAAGTCGTTGACATTTTTCGCTCGCTCCATCCGAGCCAGAGCTGCGGGTGGGGACAGCCTAAAAGCCGGGCCGCCTGGATCCGGTTTCGCCTTCGGATTCGATTCGATCGGACTCGATGCGCGCCGGAGCTGGGACGCCCACGCAGATAACGGTCGCAGATCGCCACTTTTCAATTCGTCTCGACTTATTTCCGCCGCTTATGATTATTTCTTTTTCGAGAGAGCTGGTGGTGAATGGCGTTAAGGTGGGTTTTTTTTCGGCTTCGCGCGGTTTGGTTCGTGAAACGTGTATTCGATCCGAGTGATTTGTTACTCGGGGCAATTAAAAATAAAGGTATAACGCCGCGAAAGTTTCTTGGAAGTGCGATTTTCCAGGTTTCGAGTAAGCGAAATTTATGCTTCGCGAAGTGGAATTGATAAATCCTAAACCCACACCTTCCCACTAATCAGCTTTTCCACATAACTCATAAATTAATACCCCTTTGAAGCAAAATACCCAGCTGATATAAACCACACTTCAATAAGAAAAACGTACGTCTGATGGCTAATGCCCTGGCGACTCTGGCGCGCTCGTGCTTCTGTATAAGCAGCATCGCCTCGCTGAGCCTTTTCAATTCGGCTTCCTGCTTCTCGCGCTCGGCCTGCTCTTCCGGCGATTCTTTGGGCACGAGCGTGGCGACGCTGGAGGAGGTGTCCGAGGCAGCTGGTTTTCGGAACGCTCGTCGCGCCATAGCTGCCTTTGTGGGGTCGTCTTCTTCTAGGCTGGTCATCGATGTTTCCGAGGCTAGTTCCATTACTGTGGGACGGGAGATGGTTTTGGGTTTAGTATGGGTTTTTGGATTGTTGAGGTGGGTTTGTAGGGTTGGTTTGTTGAGAGAAAGTTTTTATGATATTTAGTGGTTAGAGGCGGTGTTTGTATGAGTAGGTGTGATCATGAATTTAGTAATATTGCTAAACATTTTAATTTGCATATTATAAAATCAATCCATAATTCATCAGAATGAATTACTTTTGTAACATTCATTTGTGGCAAAATTATTTGAGCTAAGATTTTTTATTCAGCTACGTATATACGTGGTATGCACTCATGAAACTAGAGAGATTGAGTGCAAAATCAATCCAATACATCACGGTACGTCTTATAAATTGCGTAGAGTCTGGGTATCACATTAAATGGACTTGCAATGTAATTATACTCATAACTTTAAGCAATCTTTGGAAATCGATAAAAGTTTATAATAACAGGAATTAGTATATTGTCACATTATCAATCAATTTCAAAAGAATTACATAGAAAAATTGACAAGCAGGCTCGCGTCATACTTAATAGAAACAGTCTTGCTCCACATTACATTAAAATCACCAGACACATCTCCCAAGAACACCCAACATCGCCCTCAATCTCTCAGCAAAATCACAGCCATTCGCAAAATAATTACACCAACTAAAAGCCTCTCTCCCACTCAACATCAAACCACCTCAGCGGCAGCACAGACAGAATAACGCATAGAGACACGCAGACTCTACTACTTTATGCTAAACCGGAGCAATAAAGCAAAGGCATAATGGAAGTCGGAGGCGTGAAACTGAGGCAGCTCTCGCTATATGCCAGCAAGTTAACATGCGCCCAGTTTTTCGAGTCGCGCCAAGAGGCAATTAGACTGTCTAGCTAAGCGGGGTGTAGAGGCACACAAGTTATTTACTAACGGCGTGCGTTTGTAGCGGCAATCATGTCGTCGGCAATTTTTTTCCGGCGCTCCAGCTCGGCTTGTCTAGCTGCCGCCTCGTAGACGGGGCCGGAGAGCTCGACGTCGTCAGGGCTGAATTTTAGCCTGATCAGGACTTCGTTTGGCCAGCTGTGGTTTGTTAGGGAAAGTTAGTTTAGTTTGGGTGCTGGTTTGCGAGGTTTGTTTTTTATTTTTGGTTTGAGTAGTGTTGGGGTGATTGTTGAAGTTTAAAATTGTTTAAAGACAATAAGGATTGAAATATAATTTTTAAAAATGCTTTTACAAAAAATAATTACTTGCTGTGTTAAACATGATATGGAAATCTCCTTGTACTTTAATTTAATTTTTCAACTACTTATTCATGATAAAATAATATCTCGATTTATAAAATTAATAAGTTTTTTTATCCTCAATACTAAGGAAAGTTTCACATTACATCCAACACTGTCTATCCATAACACAATTCATATTCAATCACCAAGTCCACTAAACACGACACCCAAGAGACCACAATTAAAATTCACAGGCAACCCAACACCAAAAGCCTCATTACTAAAAATTAATCTTATTTACGGGCACTCGGCAAGTGTGAGACCGACGATTTCCTGGCGATACTCGAGCATGCGCACGATTGAGTAATCGAGCATTTTTCCCGCCAGTTCTCGGATTTGCGGTTGGACGATCTGATCGTGACAATCGGTTAAGCGCTGGACTATTTTCCGATATCTGCGAAGGACATTGAATAGCCGAGAGAGATTAAAATTACCCAGGCCATTATCGAATTTCACGCTGTGTTGTAGAGTTACTCAACCGATAATAGAACTCCAGGGTCTTGCTTATGGCATCGGTTTTTTTCTTTATAGGTTTGCCCTCTTGGACGACTTTGTCCAGTTCGAGGAGTCTTTCCAGGTCCCTTCGCGCGTCGAGCCATAGTTGGGCGAAATAAGTGTGTGGCATTAAATTTTTTTAATAATTTTGACTTGAATTTTGACTGGAATTTTGATGGTTTTCGAAAGATGTTGGTTTTTGGTTAGGTTTTTAGAGGTCCATGTTGAATTTTGCGTTGCCGAATACTGACGCGTGCTCTGAATTTTGTCACATGTTTGATATTGTGTATGTATAGATATTTATTGAGGTTGTTCTAGAATACATATTCAAAATATTCCTACTCAATTGAAAATTTTTTATAAATCAAAAATATAATACACATGAATGGTGGTGTTAAAGTACATAGTTTTTGTATAATATCTTAATAATTTAATTGAGAAAAAGTTAATGAACTTTTAAAGTAATTATAATAAAATTTTGTATACAAAATCTATACATGGACAAAATTGTACATAAATTAAGTGTCCGGATTTTCAACGCTATAGTTATAAGCATAAAGTACAATAATTTTCAATATTAATAATCAATCCATCATTTTCATCTCAAAAACAATAAACTAATCGACTACCCACAACACCAACCCCCACCACACCAAAAAATCCACCAACCAAACCCCCCTTAATAACAATCAACGCATTAATTTTCAGAATGCCGGATACGTTTCGCAGCTTTCTCGCGATGGCGATGATAATCACGGCGTCTTCTCTTGGCGCTACGATAAATTATTCCACATCGCCGCCGCCGGCATCGCCAGGCACGCAACCTGCATTGTCAATTACATTAGAAACCTCAACGACGACGACGACGACGACGACGACGAGGTCAGAGGCGACGTCGAGTACCCCAGGAAGCACCGAGTCAATTAATGCCGTTAACGAAAATACGATAGCAGCGACTACCAAAGAAACGCCGATAAGGAGAGATGATAATGCGTGGGAGTGTCCGAATATTACCGGGGCTGGGATCGAGTGCTCCTGTGATTTTCCGCATACGCTGAGGTGCACTGGTGATAGGACTGCTTTACCGGTAATTATTTTTTGCATTTTGGTTTATAATATTACGTTTGGAGGGTTCTAGGTGATAATGAGTTAAGTCTGTTTTGAAGAATGGTTTTTTTTATAGAAAAAAGATTTTAACTATTGAAATTTTAATTGCTAATTTGGTTATTCTTGGATTTTGATTTATTCAAATACTATTTATGCAAATGTATATAATGATCTTTAAAAAAAATTTTGTTAATTGCTCTACTGCATTGCATTTTCTCAAAAACAAACTTGCTCTCCCCACACTCTGAATCCTCCATAAAACAACAAGCGATTCAACTTACACAGAACTTACAAAGTCACAATAATTTCATAAAAACCCCAACCCCAACAATCCCAACCAACAAAAAAAAAAGAACAAATCGACTTGTTAAGTTCCGTGTCACGTTGCCTATACAATCGCTTGACACCGAGCTCTCAATGGACTCGCGAATTATTATTCCCCGTGCTTCGATTGCCCATCGGCGCAGACAATAAGCCAGCACCTCCGGCACAGCAGGCCAGGCATGATTTCCTTGCTGGACGTGACGGTCTCGGGAATTTCAATGCTTCCGGCCAACTTCCTCGAAGACGTCGCGCTGCACGGGCTGGTCGTGTCGACGGGCGAGCTCCGGAGAGTCCATGAAAATGCCTTTACCGCCCTGGCGAGGCCGCTGCAAGCTTTGGGCTTGCCGAATAATTTGCTGGATAATGTGCCGACGATCGCGCTGGCTAAGCTGGTGGGGCTGGAGAGGCTGGATCTGTCGCATAATAAGCTGAAGACTCTTGAGGAGAATTCGACTCAGGTAAGTGTTTTTGGTTGATTTGAGCTAGATTTTATTTGGTATTAAAAATTTCTACTTGAATTTACAGTATTGAAAATTTAATTATATTTTATTAAAAATTATGAAAACTTATTGAAAATTGCAAAGATTACTTAAAATTTAGTTTACATAAAAATTTTTAATTTAATTTGAATAAATTTTAAATAAAAATGTACTTTAAATCGTTTTTAGTTATGCATGTACTTGGTGAAAACTACAAGAAAGTTAGTAAAGTTAGTACAAGTGCAGATTTAATATTATTTTAATTTTTTTGATTAAAGTGAATCTTACAAAATTGTAAAATATTTAAATATCATTTAAATCATTATTTAGAATTATTAAACTTTCAATTTCACAATGTTTACAAAATTCCCCATCAAAATTTATTTTTCTGATAAAAGATGCATTCCTTAGCTCCCAAGATCAACGCATTCAAACCCCGAAAATAAACATATATTCTCATTCCCAGGGCCTAACGAACGTAACGTACTTGGATCTATCGGACAACCTCCTATCACAGCTCTCCCCCAAAGCATTCGCCTCGCTTCCGGGCCTGCGGTCCCTCAAAATGCGAGGAAATCGCCTCAGCGTATCAGCCTTATCGGCTCTTCGCGGTCTGCGCAGCTTAGAGGAGCTCGATCTTTCCGCGAATCTACTGAGCGCGCCGCTTGGGCCTAGTCTGCTGCCGCCAATGCCGAGGCTCCGCTACCTGACTCTGTCCGAAAACGAGCTAAAAAACGTCCAGCAAGGCGCCTTAATGGGTCTCAAGAATCTGACGTCCCTCAGCTTGAGTCACAATCAGGTATGCGCGCCGTCGACACCTTTTTTCGACTCGGGCCTTTTCTCTGTTTGTTTGTTTTGGCCTGTGGGGTCCTAGCCTGGTGCCGTAAAAATTGATTGGTCAATTTAAAGTTAATAGAAGCTTTGCTTTTTTTGATATTTTTTTGTTTTATTTTTTTTATTCAGTTAATGTCATCGTTGAAAAATAAGCTAGGATATAGGGGAGGTGGGACTTTAATTAATGCTATTTTTATTTTAATTTATTTTTATCTTGAAATATTAAATTTATATCTGAGAATTATTAGTACAGAAAATATTATTATTAAGTAATTTATTATGTATAATTGAATTTCGTACGCCACATGTTAACTTCGCTTGCCTTTGCCACATTCGTGCAAAAATTGTTGCAAAATGATATTTAAAAAAAATAACATAATTATCCATTATCCGAAACCTAGTTTCTAAAAACCTCTTTTTTCAGATCGACGTACTCGAGGACCACGCGTTTAAATACCTATCAACCCTAACCCACCTAGACCTCGCCTACAACGGCATCGTCGCCGTCTCAAGCGCATCCCTAGCCCACCTAGAAAACCTCAAAAGCCTCGACCTAACCCACAACTTCCTGCGCTCTCTTAACGGCGACCTGGTAATACCTCTCCGCAGCCTCGAAGACCTTCGCCTCGACGACAACGACATCACGATGGTCACCAACGACTTTCCCACCTCCAAGCTCAAGCTCAAAAGCCTCTCCCTGGCTGACAACCCGTTAAACTGTGATTGCACGCTTTTAGAGTTCGCCAACTGGTTGGCTAACTCTAGTCTTGAAGAGGAGGATAAGGTGTCAGCTGTGTGTGCCACTCCGCCCGCACTGGAGAACGGAATTCTCACTCAGGTGTCGCCCGGAAGCTTGCTGTGTGGAGACCCGACGCCGCCTATTATGACCAGGCTACCGTTAGCCGCTGCTCAGCTGACGCTCAATGTGAGTGCTAGGCTTTCCGCCTTTGTTTGTCTGGGGTTTACTGTTTGAAATGAAGTTCTTATATGGGATGACCTTTAAAAAAGTCTTATGAGAAATTGATGTGAAATTATGAAATGAGAAATCGACACATAAATTTTCCTATAAATTATTTTTGAAAAAAAAGAACACGTTAAAAATCAGACAAGAAATCCTGAGAGGAATCGCGTGTGAAATCACACTATTTTAAGACATTAGTTTTTAGGAGTCAAATGAATATTTTAAATAAATTTTAAATAACTTTTTTATCAAATAAAAATTTTTAATCTCGCATCATTTTTTCACAAGTACTTTTTTAGTTGTATTGGCAAAATTTAAACTAGAAATAATAACTTTAACTCAACAATAAACAAATTTTAACAATGCATAAATTTGCAGGAATTCCACTACGACGAGGTAACAGGCGTAGACCTGCTGTGGCACGTCGAGCCATGCACCGAGCGCTACACCTGCGACACCCTCATTGTCTACGAGGCGATCGACGACAAAGAAGTGCAGATCGCATCCCGACCGATCCACTGCGACTCTCGACTGATGCGCGATCCCTGCTCTCTTCCTGTCAGTCTGCCAACCAGCTTGATGCTTCAGCCAGGCCATAAGTACCGTTACTGCGTCGTTCTAATGGTACCTAGTGGCTTTGACGAGCTCAGCTTGGGTCTGGGTTGTAGTGACATCATAGACCTCGAGGAGACGCTTCATCTTATTCCTGATGATGAGCAGCCCAGAGCTGAGCCTGAGATTTCCACTGTTCATGTTAATGTCTCGGCCGATGGTTATCTTAAGGTAAGTTTAAACATTGTATATTTTATACCTTCAAAGCAAAATCGAAATATTCAACTTTATTAAAATTTCTTCTAAAGGTCGAGGTAGCCATGTTCGGACCCCCGCGACCCGACTGCGAAATCGACCTAGACATCTTCGCAGCCGAATCCGGCCAAGTCCACCGCAAAAGACTAAACTGCAGCTCCGGCACCTCCACTACCCTATCCGGCCTGGTACCAGGTCGTTACCGAGTCTGCGCCAGCGTCGACGAGGACGAAGACGTCACACTCATCCACCACAAAAAAGGCTCAACCAGCAGCAGCAGCAGCAGCACCAACAAAGCCCGCTGCGTCGAGGTCCAAACCTTCAGGCAGAACAGCGAGATGCTCCTGTTACTAGTCGCCGGTGTCCTCTGCGTCTTCGTCGTCGTCCTCTTCGTCGTTGGCAGAAGCCTACTAAAGAGGACCAAAAAGGAACCATTACCTCCCACGTGTTTTATGCCCGCTCAGGAGGTTGAAATCACGCACAAGGCTCATTATATAAAACTGCTCGCCACCACCAAAGTCTGAGGAATTATCGTTCCTCCGATTATTATTTTTTTTTATCTTGTATGTGCCTTATTAGATACGCGGAACGTTTGCTGGGAGTTCGATGTCACGGAGCCTCTAGTGGGAATGTTTATGCCTGTTGTTTTTTGTCTTTGTTCGTCGAGAGATGTAGGGTTTATTGGAGATGGCGTAGTGTAAATATTTTTGCTAGAGTGATAAAGTGATTGTCTTGTTGAAATTTATATTGGAAATTTCTAAAATGCGTTGTAAAAAAGAGACTATTTATTTGTATTTAATTTGGAGAATTTGATATTTTCTGGATCGATGATTGTAAATATAAGGAGGACGAAAATCGATTTGTCGTGAAAGAATTAATGAACGGTCGAACTCTTGAAAAGGAAGCTTGGAATGACTGATTAACGAATGATTTATTGAGTTGACGTATATTTGTTGTATGTGTGTCAGAGTTTGATTGTGAAAGTCAGCGAGTTTTGATTGAAATATCGAACGTTGACGCTGCGATATGAATGACAAAGCTTCCATTGACACTTTCAAATTGTAAATAAAAGAAATCTTTTAGCTTTTTTATAAATCGTTACTAACTCAGAGGCTTAACAATGTTTCTAATTTAAGTGTCTTGTCTAGGGATTGTAAAAGAAGAGCGCTGCGATTTACGTGTATTCGAAGAACGCGTTGGTTTAACGAAACTACTTATTCTTGTACAAACATATTATTTTAATAATTGTTAATCGCTTTATTATATTTTGCTCTAAAAACTTTTGTAAATAATTTCTTGCAATAGTAATCGTTTTGTGAATGTCTAGATACTCTAAAATTGTTGTTGATCTAAATATATTATTAAATAACATATCTTTATAAGACATTTTCACGTTCATTTTTATTTTCCAATTTCCGTTCAATCTATGTTTTTTTCAAAAAGATCTGGAAGGTAAATTTTTCTGTTTTATCCGATTTTATAACGATGCTGTTTGCTTACGGCCGGTATGTTAGAGATCAACTATGTCAGTTAATGATCGCATTGGCTGTAGATATACATAACGGTTTACCATATATGTATATACTATCAAAATATAATGAAAACACTGTATGTAAAGGGTTAATAGTAAGAAATTTCATTAGCTAATTTTACAAAAGTTTATTGTCGGCAACTAATACTCAATCCAGTAAATGAAAAAAAAACATAACTTGTCAGATTATAACTAAATTATATTTAAATCGTTTTAAAAATCGACATGTTTTGGTTAAATAAAATTTATTTTTTGAAATTTTTGTTATCATTGCATTTAAATATGCTTTTTAAAAAATGTCAGTTCTAATTTTTGACATTTACTACTCTTATCAGGAAAGTTTACGTAAGCCGAAAAGTAATTAATTAACTTATTTATTTATCAATTTACTTAATTAAATATAACAAGATGAATAACACATGCAATCAATCAAATGCCAGATATATAATCAAGATATTATTATAATAAAAAAATTACCTAAAATTTACTAAGAAAATACACTTTCTAAAATATTGAATACAGTCAGTATACCAAGAATATCAGGAGGAAGTGTATTCGATATTCGCCGCAACTTGTTGATACTTAAAAAAACTTATAAGGAGAGTTTAGACTCTTTAAATAAAAAATTGCTATCATCAAAAATTAAACCTTTTTAGGCTAAAGTACTCACAAAATTGGACAACAATCACTGTCAATAAATCCTGAAACCAATTTCCTATTTTTCTAAAATATTTTATATTTTATTTTTACACTTAGATTTAAAAAAATAATTGTTACTTTAAACGAAAATAACTTGGTATAAAATAATTTTATCTTATGTTTCAATACAAAAAATAAGTTGGAGAAAACATGCTAATTTTTTTCCAGGATTGAGAAATATTTATCTGATCCAGAGTTATAGAAGTTTGCATTTGAACAATGAAATATCATTTAAATTTGTACTGCTACTTTGGACCAGATAAGTATTTTTCAATCCTGGAAAAAGAAACTTAAAGCATGTTTTCTCTAGTTTTATTTATTTACTTTTTTTTATTTTTAAACTTAACATAAGTTCTGTAAACCAAATTATTTACGTTTAATACAGGAATCACTTTTCAAAATCTACGTAAAAATGAAATGAATAAAATACTTAAAAAAATTAGATTTCAGAATCTAATGACTGAATTAGTGGTTCAATTTTGTGAGTAAATTTTTTTTTCAATTAAAGTAAAATTTTTTATTGAAAAACTTTACTTCATTGTTAAGCTGGCAAGGATGGTCTGTTTAATATGTATAGCATCGCAAAAGATAATGGGTATCAATT
>UELX01000125.1:0-125825 GCA_900480035.1 Eupelmus urozonus | reverse complement strand
GATCAAGAAAGAAATTCATTTCTAATACCTCAAAAAATACACGACCTGCGAACGATAACTTCTTTCTACATAATTAATTCCTAATAAAAATGGATTCAATGCTATTTCTTAACCTTAATCATTTTAAATGGGTATATTTCTGCCATGATAGTGCCGGGTTCTTTAAAAAAAAAGAAAACGAAATAAGTATAGTAATGCAAAGATTGACGTTCATTATTAGATTGATATGTTTAAATCTAAAATATAAACGTAAATTAAATGAAATTAATTAATTAGATAATAAAAATATTTTCTATTAAACTTTGAAAATTAAACTAAAATTTGATGAATAAGTTGAGAGGTTTAAAAAATTACTTGGATAGTTCGCGAAGATCGAAGCATTGTCTATTTATTTTCAAATCTACACCACACGAACAATAAATTCAGTCTAATTCAATAATTAAAAAATTACTTTATTATTCACGATCGTAGACTACACATAACATTAGTAATAAATTGCAATGAATACTTACAAAATACTGATTAATATTTATCGATTCAAATATTTTAACTTCTTTCTTAATTTAATGAATTCGATGATAAATATAAAGATGCTTAACGTACACGAGGTACCTAGAAAATAAAAAGCATGTCTCGACTGATGCAACGAAATCTTTCTAATTTTCTCTTTTTTCGGTTTCTTAAACCGGTACGATTCAAGTCCTTGGATATAATCCAACAAACCACCTTCAAACGATCTGTGGTGCAACCTTTCGATTCGTCCAAACAAAGGTGAATCATCTCTAAAAAGAATTACGCTATATCTATCGAATAACGTATCCTCTGAGATATACATATTCTCATTCGCCATGTACTTGGCCCTACTGCAATCCACTAAACAAGCTACATTGATATCCTTGCTCATCAGATTTAAACACTTTGGGAAATCATGGATATATTTAAAATTTTTTTCTAACGGCCGCGTATAATAGTTCTGTAAATAGTATATCTCGCCGTATACCTTGTACCCATTACTCACCAGTTCAAGAGTGTTTTGAAGATTCTTATGTCGCGTTCGAGTTGTCGTGAGAATCACGCTGAATGTACTTTGCAGAAAATTGCTGATCATCAAAAGTGTGAAGATCAGCGCTATAAAAATGATTTTGGTTAATCTCGTTCTTGGTTTAAATCTAATCATTGAAGAACCAGTCACAGCTCGAAGTACATCCAGCCCAATATTTATGTAACTTGTTTTTAAGAGATACGCCAATAAAATAGTTAAAATAATAATAAAAGTTATAATAATAAAGCAAATTGATTGCGGTAATATTTTAGCAAGACGTGCCCGAATGGATATTTCTTCTTTGTTAGTTACGAAACACACCCCAGTTTTAACAAACAAATTCAACTCATTTTTCCATAAACCATGTTGATAATCCCAGGCAGTGCGAGATTCAAAAACACCACGCAATACATCACCTATTAATCCATTACCATTGCCACCTTCGTTGATCGCTCCGGTCACTGTCCAAGGAAAATGAACGTAATTGACACTAACATTTAACTTTTTCCAAAGCAAACGAAATGCTGCTTTGGAGTATTCAAACAAATCCTTTTTGAGAATTAAACCAGCGCGATTTTCAATATCGTCATAAATACTAGTATCTGCAATCTTTATAGGGTAGCCAGAAATATCTTGAGTTTTATCGAAATTAAGTGCGTTGCACATAGATTGGCTATCTGGATATATATCTTGATACTGACCGGAACTTGAAAATAGTATTAAATTACAACAATTTATAAATAATGTTAGAGGAACACCATTTTCTTGCATGTAAGTTCCAATTATTTGCCAAAAATTTGGCGCTATTGCTGAATAGGGATTAAATGTATACATAAGAATACCCAAATGGGAATCATGACATAGAAATACAGCATTTAAAATATTGAATTTCCAAGCAGTTTTTAAAAGGCTGTATGCGAGCTTACAGCTATCATAAGACTGTATATTTTTAATAAAAAATAATCCATTGATATTCCACCAAATAGAATTTTTTAGTTTATACAAAGCAAGCTCAAAAAGTTTTGCACTAATTTCCGTAATAATGAATTTTGTTGCTGGTGATGATTCTACTGAAATTGTATCATTACTATCTACTAAATAATTTTTTATTTTTACTTTATAATTCATTAAAAAATCAATATTTTGAAGTTCAAGTAAATACATTGGTTGAGATGTGAATTGTAATAAGAAATTATAATTATAGTTGCTCCAGTTTCCTATTACAACAGTTGGTCGAGTATCATCAAAACATTTGTCAAATATAGCACGCTTTAATAAAATTAATGAAAGAAATAGTTACAAATTAATGCTTTAAAGCTTTACTGTTGTTTATACTATTACAGACTTACCATAAAAAATCCTGATTGTTTTTCTATTATTTGCGAAATGTAATCGGTTTGTAAATAGAAAATCTGACTCGCCGAAAATTGTAAAAAGAAATTTAATACACATATTGAACCTAATAACATAATCTATGTTTTATTTGATTTATCTAAAATTAGAATAAAATAATTAGAAAGTTATAAAATTACTGTACATTTTTTTTATTCTAGAATACTGTCACAGGAAATGTTATTTATGTTTTATATTTCTACCATTGTCTCTAGGTTATCATGAACTAGAAGTTCAATTTATATCGGTTAATGTAAAAATCTATAGTCGAGGAAACATTGCCTGAATTACAGATTTGAGTAATGTCTAACGTATAAATTTTAGGATTTTGATGACAATTATCTTTTAAAAGCGTATATCATTAAACGATGTAGTTGCGTACTTTTTATGTTGACACCAAATTTGTATATAATACGGCTTTTTAATAATCTTCGGAGCGAATATTTTTTATCAAGATTTTATGTGGAAAAGTTTTAGCATTCTACATATTATAATTTTAATTCCAAGTTAAAGGGTAATAACCAAAAAACAACTAGAATAAATACAAATTTGGTATTAATATAAAAAATGTGTATTTAATTGTTTATAGAAACTCAGAATAGGAATATAATTTTAAATGAAAATGAGAAACATTTGTATTAAATTCTACTCTTCCAGCCAATTAGATAATTTATATTTATTTCAAATTTATAGTCTTAAGAAAAAACCATTACCATTAGTTTGTAGATTATTGAAAATATAAATAATTAATTATTTTTTCATTCTTTTTATTGCTTATTTAATAGAATATCGCCTATAAACGTTCAAGTTAATGGATTAAAAAGGAAAATGTGAGTAATAATGTATTACCTTAGTCATCATAAATTACATACATTTAAGAGGCTACGAAAAAGCTTGTAAACTATTTATTTTTTAATCATGGATTCTCTTTTTTTTTACTATACCCTATTCTTTGGGGCTACTTATCTTTGTGTCATGTCTGCAAGATTTTTTCAATGTCTTTCCTGCATTTTGTACTCCTCAATATATAAGATTAAGCTAATTGAGGAAAATACCTATCCCATGTAAATTTTATGAATTTAAATAACTTCAGTCAATCTTTTAGTTTGACTCTGAATTTTGATGGTTAAAATACAAATAATAATAAAAAAAAAAAAATAAGATACGTTTTTCCCTGTGTTATAAGGATACAACTCATGATTGTTTTTCAAACTACCATACTAATCACTGAGGACTGAACTAACGCTTTGTTTCTGTCAATTATGTAAATAAAGGTTATAAGTTTACACAAAAAAGACATAAAAATATTTTCAGCTTAAATGATAATATAATTGTCAAAACAATTTTAGTACAGTACAGTTAACGTGTTAGTTTGAAACCGATAGTTTATACATTCGATCGTAAACACAAAAAATTTGTTTTTATTTTATTTTATTTAATACATTCTTATAATTTTAAAGATTTGCAGCTCATAGAATAAGAATGTTGGTAAATTTAGATTTAGTCTTCGTAATGTGTGGAATTTGGATTATGAAAGTAATGAAAAAATAAATTAATTTTAAAGATTTTGTCGTAGATATTGTAGATATAGAAAAATGAACATAAAAAGAATTTTGAATATATTTTTAACATACGTGATTTATGCAAACTATTATGTACATCTTTTTCATTTCTTTCAAACTTCAGTTTATAATTAATACAGATATATAGAAAGCAAAAATCTATTTCTGTTAAAAATTTCAAATTAAAGAATTTAAATTTATTCCAGTTATTCTGAAAAATAAAGACGATTTATTTTAACGTAGTACAGAAAAATAAATTGCTTTCAAATTTTTTTATTAATGTTGTGTTTATTTAAGTTACAGTTATTTATATACGAATTTGATTTTTTTATACTCGATTTCCGTATGGAGTATTTACTATATTTTTATGTTCTTGCATTTTACCAGTATGAGGAGTTAGACAATAGAAAAAGACTAATCAAAATGAGATTCTAGTATCTAGAACGGCTATGAAAAAGAGCAACATTTTTTCTGTTCAAGATCTGCTTTCTTTCATTATTTTTATGTCATCACAATTACATTATTGATCTATATTTCAGAAGGTTTCGGTTAGGTAGATTAACTTAATTAGTTGCAATGTATCTTACTTCATTTGGGAAAAACGAACAATCTTGTACGGCTTTTCAAAGTAGGCAAACGAAATTATAAACTACATAGAATGAAAAGCTAAATAGTAGGTTTAGTGTCAAATTAAAGTGATATATTTAGTGCAACATAAAAAACTTTTATTTTGTACCAAAAATATTTACAATTTCATGAATTGATGTTAGGATATTTATATACATTATTATAGATTATTTTATTTTTTACCATTGTTCAGAATATGCCTTAATTTAGCAATAACACAAAACCCCTTTTCTATTAACAATTTTATTTTTAGAAATTCACTTCGATTTTTTACACTTAATTCAATGATAAATATAACGATACCCAATACATACGAGGTTCCTAAAAAATAAAAAGCGTGCCTCGACTGATGTAAAGAAATCTCTTTAAAAAGCTGCTGTTTAGATTTCCCAAATCTGTGCAGTTCGAGATTCTGTATGTGATTTAACAATCCATGTTCAAACGATCTATGATAAATCTGTTCGACTCTTTCACGCAAGGGTGAGTCATCTCTAAAGAGAATCGTACTGTATCCAGCGAATAACTCGTCCTTTGAGACGTACATCTTCTCGTTCAACTTAACAACTTCGGTGTAGCCGCAATCCGTTATGCAAGCTATTTTGATATTATTTTTCATCATATCTATACATGTCGATAACTTGGCTTGTCTAACTACACCTTCTAGCACACTGCCATGATAGTACTGTATGTAATAGTCGCTGCCATATACTCTGTATTCGTTACTTACCAGATCATATATACTTTTATCATTTTTGTTTAGTTCTGGCATAGTGGTTAATATCATACTGAGCATGCTCTCCAAATAACTACTGAATATCATAAACATAAAAACTATCAACATAAAAATAATATTTATAATTTTTGTTTCCGGTCGTACTCGAATCATTGAGGTACCCACCATAGCTCGTAAGACATCTAAACCAATTTCCATATAACTTGCTTTTAAAAGATGTACGAACAAAATTGTTACCGTAATCAAAAATGTAATTATTATTAAACAAAATGATGGTGGTAATATTTCGACGAGCCATTCACCGACGGATATATTTTCTTCTTTAGTAGTTAAGAAACAAATTGCGCTTTTAACTAATAAATTCAACTCATTTTTCCACAATCCGCGTTGATAATCCCAGACACTGCGACTCTCGAAAGCACCACGCAGCACAGCGCCTGTTACACCTCTAGCAATTCCACTGCTGTTGATTCCTCCGGTCTTTGCAGCAGAAATATGTGCGTAAGTAACGTTAACATTCAATTTTGTCCAAAATAATTGAGATGCTCTTTTGGAAAATTCAAATATATCCTTTTTAAAAATGAATCCGGCGCGATTTCCTAAATCGATATGAACGGTGCTATCCGCAACTTTTATGGGATATCCAGATAAGTTTTGAGTTTTGTCAAAACTAAGAGCCTTACACATTGATTGCACTTTCCGGTTTACATCTCTATACAAATTGGAACTTGAAAATAATATTGATAAATCATAACTTATGAATAATGTTAACGTATGACCATTTTCTTGCATATAACTTCCACTTTTTTGCCAGAAATTTGGTGCCGCTATTGAATATGGATTAAATGTATACATAAAAATACCCAAAAGTGAATCATAACATAGAAACACTGCGTTTAAAATATTGAATTTCCAGATAGTTTTTAGAAAGCTGTATGCGAGCTTACAGCTATCATAAGATTGCATATTTTTAATAAAAAATAATCCATTGATATTCCACCAAATAGAATTTTTTAGCTTGTACAAAGCAAGCTCAAAAAGTTTTGTACTAATTTCATTGATAATGAATTTTGTTGCAGGTACTGGTTTCATTGAAACTGGATCATTTGGATCTAATAAATAACGTTTTATTTTTGTTTTATACTTTTTTAAAGAATCTGATTTCTCAAGTTCAAGTAAGTAAATTGGTTGAGTAATCAACTGCAATAAGGAATCATATTTATAGTTGCTCCTATTACCAATTATGACAACTGGCAGAGTATCATTTTGTAAACATTTATCAAATATAGTCCACTTTAATAACAATAACAAAAAGGAAAGTTATAAATAATTAATTTAAAAATTTACCGCAGTTTGTACTATTGCTCTCTTACCTCGAGAAATCTTCTTGATCTTGATTGTTCTTCTATTACTTGGAAAACTTTATCGTTTTGTAATTGAAAATTCTGACTTATTGAAAACTGTGAAAAGAAATACACTCCACATACTGCATATAATAGCATAATGTTACTAATACATGTGAATCATGTATAAAATTGTTATAAAATAATTGAAAGAAGTTTAAGTTCCTTTTTGTGTAAGAAAACTTATGAAAAGAATGGCTTTTACTGCTACTGGGGTTCCTATTTTGTTATAAATTGTACTGTAAGAATGGAATTAATATAACGATTTCCGGTTGGTAAAAAACAACTGGATGACTTCTATTTCAAAAAAGATGTTAATTTTACTAAGTGTTTGGTCATCGCGATAAAAAAAAATGTATTGAGCAACCTGTATCTCATAATCTAAAACTTATCTTTTCTATCATATTATATATAAAAATGTGTTTAATTATTTTACCTAAATATTTTTAGTGAGTATTTAAACGTTATCTTATGTTTCCTAGTGGTTCTTGCTACGCTTATCTCTATAAGTTAAATACTATTGGAAATTTCTATAGCTGAAAATTGTTTAATATTTCTTTATTTGGCTTTCCGCCTTTCGTTCTCGTGAGTTTGGTTGGCGCGCGAAATGTACGTGAAATGTTCACAACAACGATAAGTACGAAAAAATCTTTTATTGCGTAACCATGTCAGATCAATTTCCAACAACTCCTTAAAAACTACATTTACGAACGATTCTCCAACTTTACATTAACATAAAATCAAGTTCTATTATGTATGTGCACTATTTTATTACATTTTTAACAATAATATAGTTTAATATGACCAAACATTTCATTTGATAATTAAATTATAAATTGTATATTTTAAATAAATAAATATAAATTAACCATTTACAAAAATTATTTATTGAATTATCTGTTTTTTATATGCATTTCCAAAAAAATTATTGTATTGACTAATTCAGAAATAAAAAGGCATTATCCCTGGTAGAAACATTTCCCACTTTTTAGCCAGCGGATGGCCAACTGTGAAGAGTTAGACATCCACTAGTTTTAAACACTTGGGCAATTTTATTGGGGAAATTTCTACCAGGGATACTCTGAGCAATGTACTTTAATATTGTTAAATACACTCGACGCATATTATGTGTTAAGTAGAAATCGATAGCTCAGCCACAAGGTATTCAAAATTCAAGTTTGGCTCAGAATTACTACATTTGAATATTATAACTAAATATAAATTATTTCATACAAGGCTCTACTATCAAAGTAGAGCGAATTTAGAACGATTCTGATCAGAACTGGATCTTAAGTCTCCAAAACCTATGAATCGAAAGCAAAACATTCCAAAAAGTAAAGCCAAACGAATAAACCACCAATATACTTTCTCATTGAAGGACCACATTCATTCACCTTTTTCTCCCTCGCTACAGCCGTCAGCGAAAAAAAAAAAAAAAATAAGAAAAATGTCTTATCTGCGCTCGTACGCGTGTACAGGCGTCACGGGCAATCGCCGTGAGATTGGCTGTTTTATATCGTCTGACAGCGCGTAATTTCTCGCCTGCTCGGTGCGATGCTGCGTGTATATACATTTTCCTTCCTGCCGATGGCGAATTCATGGTCAGGGGAAAACTCGAAGCGGCAGCTCATCACTAATCTCGGCAGCCAATTACGCGCCCCAGGCAAGAAGCGTGCCCGAGCGAACCCGGATTCTGCACTATGTTCCGACTCTCTCTCTGTACCTGCAGGGCTTTTCCGATCTGCGAATGTGCACGAGTGTCCGTGGGTCACGATACATTTTGCCGAGGGACACGCAAGCTTGTCTTTTAGTCTAAATTTAATGTACTTGAATGTGTATATGCGCCAGTGCATGCGCATTACAGGTGAACGTTCCCTGGTAGAAATTTGCCCATTTAAAATGGTTAAAGGTTAAGAAATAGCATTGAATCCATTTTTACTAGGTATTAACAAGCTATTAAATGGAATCATTTCTACTAGGGTTGTTGTAATGAAATAATAAACTATATACAACTCTATTTTGTCAAATATTTATATGTAGTGCACAAGCACGTTTATGCGGATGTATTTGTACGTGCATGAGCGAGCGTGTGCACGTGCGGATGTGTAAATAAATGGATATTAGTGTTCGAACATCCCAGAAATTCGAAGGAAGGTAGTTTTTTTAGATTCTAGAGGAAGGGAGAGGGGAGAAGAAAGAGAGTACTAGATGGGATCAGATTGGAATTAATAGAGCTTTGTTAAAATTTATTTCTCTTCCCTCAGTTTTTCTTGCAGATTTTTGATATTATTGAACTTCGTTAGTGCGTCTCTGCGCTCGTGCTCTGTCTTTCTTTTTTAATTCTCTTTTTTCGGCCTTTCTGTATCAATGTGGATTAAGCCAGAAGGTGGATTGAGCGATATACGAGAGATTTACCGAAAGGATTCGATGGGTACGAAATAAAATTTATGTTCCAACTATTCCTTTTTATAACTCTTTTTAAACGTCGAGTAACTCTAAATTTAACGGCGCATCGCTTGTAATCCTAAAGCTGATTATACATCATACCTTCAACAGACAATCGTTGAACTAGATCACAACACGGTAAATCGTGATATCAAGTATAAGAATAACCTATTAAAAAGTCCAAAAATAAATTAACATCAAGTTTCACATTTGTTTCATAATCAAGCCACTCAAGAGCCCGCATCAAATTTTAATTTAACAATTTATGACCCAATTTGCGAATAATTTACGGTAAATCGTCGGTATGTATATATTAAATCGCGACGCCGTAACTTATTAAAGCCAGCCTGCCGCACAATGCGCCGGCTAAACTAGCCCGTATATAAATTTTATCGCTAATAACCCCGCAACGCGCGCGGTAAAAAAAAGGGGGAAAAAAGAAAAAAAGCAGCGGCAGCAGCGACGTATATTTCACGGTTAAAGGCTCCGAGGGATGCAGCAATACGTCAGAGCGGCCGAGGAATGGCCTCATCAGGCGCCGCGCTCTGCCTTTTCGAGGGCTTACAAATGATTCTGCGCCCCGCTAAGCGCTATAGTCTGATGGTCAGGGAAGGAGAATTTCCCCCCTCTCTCTCTTTCTCTCCTTTTGCTTTGGAGGTAGACGTGTGTGAAAGGCTCAGTCGGAGTTGCGCCGACGATGCGCTGATTATCGCGTAGCTTGAATTTGCTTTTGGGATTAAACAGTGTATAGTTGCACGGCTTGTGTGGGGTAATGTTAGTGTTTTGTTTAAAGTTTATAGACTGAATTAATCGCTTCAAGAGATTTGAATAACAATAAAATTATTTTATAGGCGGAAGAATTTATATTTAAGCTTAAAATTGAAATATTCTCGTTGAAGCCGTGTGACAAGCATATCTGAAAATCATTAATTTTTATTTTTAAAGTAAATAAAAGTCCAAACTTAATAATAAATACAAACCATCATATACCATACAAACATACTGTCTTCCCTCTATCTTTACGGAACGTCACCACCAAGGCTACAAAAAAAAATAAAAAAAAAATAAACGACGACACGCGCGTCAATAACATCTCCGTCTTCTCCCTTTCTTCGCGTTCAGCCACTCGTTACGCATTCATTGGCCGTCAGCAGCTCGCGCGCTGCACACCTCGGCGGACGTCCATGATGAATTTATGAAAAATGTATATCGCCACGGCCGCGAAAAGAGCCCGAACATATCCGACACATCTATCTGTCTCGCTTTTTCCACGGCGAGGCTTCGGCTTTGATCTTCCTCGGCCCCTTTTTGAATCTCCGCCGTGAAGGCGCTGAGCGTCGGCTTTTTCAGCGTCGCCCTTTTCGAAAATGAAAGCCACGGCGAGCGCAAGGGGCCGCTTTTTTAATTGAAAAAGGCTCGCTTTGGATAAATTTGATGTTCGAATGCTTTTCCAGATCGGCAGCGCTTGATAAAATTATATTTAGAGCGCGATTATAATGTGGAGCAGTCCGCGTAACGCGCCATAATTTTATCTAATACTATATAGTTACGGCCGTTAGTTTTCCGGCTCTTTAGAAATTGGAGAAAATTAATTAGTATAATTGTGGGCGAAATTCGCACTGGATTAATTAAATGTGATAATTTAACAACGTGTAGAATCTACGTTATATCTTCAATAAAATATCAAAATTCCACCTGGAATTCCAGATCACCCTTAACGCAAAAAATTTTCAAACAACTCCGAGCGCTAATAATAATTACGGCTATCCTAAAATAAAATTTCCCCTCCTTGGAACTCCATCCTTAAAACTGAAATTCTCTGAAAACTGAATTAAAATCCGCCGACGAGGATGATTTTTTAAACGAGATACGAGCCCGCCAATCAGCCGGCTCGGCACTAGTGTAAGCAAAAACAAGAAGATCTTAGCCGCGGGAGCGGAAAGCCGGCTTCGGTCCGAGGAGAATCGCGAGCGCGGAAAATTCAGTTAGGCGGGCCCGCGGCTCTAATTCACAGAGGAATGAAGTCTTGCTTGATTGAATTTTCAATTAAAGGGTGCCGGTAAGACGGGGATAAGAACGGAATCGGCTTCTTCATCGTTGAGCTCACGGTCAGAAGTTTAATTAAATACAATAATGGTTGTATTGCTGATAAGCGATCGCACCGGTCTCAGCTGGTTTAGTCGAAATAAGTTTAAGGATTTGGATCGCTGCTTCCGCTTTAGTGTAGTTAAGACTAATATTTTCTTTTTATCGGAGTAGTTCGTATAAGAATTTCGATAATGAATACGAAAATATACAGATTCATATATACTTTATTTAACAACAATATTTTATTAAAGAAAGAAAAGCAATTTTAAAAATGTAACTAAAGTTCTAAATTCCACCTGTAATTTCAAAAACCGTCAAAAATCTAGCCTCCTTAAACACCATACGGCTTACCCTACACACCTACCTATCTATTCTAATCTCTTAAAAACTTCCAAACAATCAGCAACCAATCCAAACCCCATCTCAATAAATTATCTCCAAAACAACTCGATTCAATAACCCTCAGCCCCTCTTCAAAGCCATCCGCATATCTCGTTCTCGAATTAAGGTCGCTCTTTCCCTCTCGCTCTCCTCGATACACACACAAAAGCGCTCGCTAGCGCTCAACTTTCACGCGTCATTTTTCTCGTTAAAAAGAGCTCGCGTGCGCGGATATCCAGCGATTAAGTCGGCCTTTTTCCCCCGATCCCCGGCGCCGGCGCTGCGCTGCTGTTACCGCGTGCATCTCTCGCCGGGGGTAATTGGAGTTAATCCAATTACGGGGGCCCACGAAGCGTGCGCGCAGAGCAGCAGCAGCAGCGGCGGCAGCTCTAATTAATTTCGAAGCAGTAGCGAGCGAGCGCGAGAGGAAGACTACGAATTATTTCCGTCCTATTATCGAGCGACGACTGCCGCGCGCTCGCAAGCCGATGCCGATATAAACAAAGCGGCAATTTTCGAGGTGTGTATTATAGATATATGTGCAGGCGGAGGGGGGCAGAGGGTAGCTTGCGCTCGATTGATTTTCTCCTACCCCCCCAGAGTTTGTTCGTCTCGTGCCGCGCGACGAGTTTGCTCGATCTGGATATTCTTTGTGCTGTTGGTGTGTGGAGGAGCGGTGAGATAAGAGAGGGTGGATGGTTTTTTTTAGGCAATTTTTAATCGTTTTGTCGTGATTGGGGATAGTTTTTTTAAGTAAATGCTTGTGGCAGTTTTTAAAAATGTGGTCACGGAAAAAATGAGGTAATGTTATTTGTCAGGCGAGAGATTTTTCGAAGATTTGTAAGCTAGTTTTAGTGTTTCTGTGAATTTTAGTTATAAATTAGCTAACTTTATTTGTGCGTTATTTAAGCGTATCTATACATCACAACTACAGTGGTTTCATACATAAATGCTTTCAAAAGTTTGGTATTTTTTGCTGAATAATTCACACGTGTTGTTTAATTATCACGCGAAAAGAATTTTCCTAGAAAAATTACCGTATATTAGAACGGTAACTAAAACATAACGGCGCCTCTACCCGAGAAGTCATGGTGCATCCCAGGTATTTACAATAATTCTAGGGAATCGCTACAATTTTTACAAACGGTAATTTTTCTGAGAAAATCCTTCCGTGCACGCATATGATTACGCTCCACTAATTTCAAATAAAATCCGATTCTACTTCGATCGTAACCACAATTAAACGTACCACTCAATTTCCGTAAAGATAATAAAATTCTTAAATGTATCCTAAAAATTTTATGCAATCACGCAAGCATTCCTTAGTACGCTCAGCAAAAATTAATTGCGTAATCGATTAGCCGTGAGACAGCGGGGGCAGGCAATGCGCTTCAATATTTAAGCAATGCAATTCGTTCTGATTGCAATCCCGCGCCTCTGAAATATCGATTGGCCCTAACGAGGATTAATTGAGTCACGTAGAATGCTCCACTTTCTTCCTTTATCCTTAGCTCCTCCTCTCCTAAGCCTCGCTAAGTTCGCTTTTCGTGATTTCGAGAAATCGAGCTTTTAATCTTTAAACGCGAAGCCTGAAATCGGAGGAATGGAGTTGAAATCTAAAAATCAGCGAATTTAATACGGTACTGAATAGGAATATAATCATGGTCATTGCGTTGAAATTTAAGGGAGATTGGAGCTAGTTTAAATATTTTATTTTTATTCGACTTGAGTATTTTTAAAAATAAAAAAATTTAACAATAATCTTATATTGCAGAGTTATAAAATTTTACTTTTATATTTTTTGCAAAGTCTCGTAGATAATTTTGTTGAATTTTCTTTTTGTTATGTTTGAATTATCGATTATTGATAATTTGTAAAAGCATACTTTATTTTAATACCTAATTATTATTTTATAATTGTCTACTTAAATAAAATAAATTGAAATTTTAGTTATTTATATTATTTGGACTTATCATAAAAGGTCGAAAAAAGTTGTCTCAAAGTGGATTTATCAACTTAGACCTATTATAATGTTTTCATTATATAACATTTTTTCGGTAATTCTAAGAATTTTATATTAAAAAGGAGCATTTAAATCCCCCATAAACGGTATTAACTCAAAATTTGAAAGTAAAAAAGATGAACTTAACCAACTATACCGTGAAGCCAGGGAATTTTACGGGCACATTTAACGATCGTAATGAATTTATAATGAGTCGTAATTTAACGAATACGATAATCAAAAAGCTGAAATATCAATCGTCGTTAAATCTCCGTAAAAACCATCCAATTATTTCAAATCCCATCGATAAAATATCAAATTTCCGATAAACCTCGTCCTGCAACGAGGAAAAAAAAACAAGCGATCAATCAATCCCTCGCGCCAGCGCATAGCCTGGCACAACAATGACGTAATTTCAGAACAAAAGCCGGCGCTGAGACATCGAGGAGAAAAAAAAATAAGACGCGCAGCTTCACGGCGGTAGGATCGTTGTCGGTCAGCGGAGAGAGAAATAACAGAGACCGTATTGATTAGCCGGGGATATGTGTGTCGAAGGTTTCGCTGCGTGGGTGCACGCGCCGACGTCTCAAGGGCTTTGGGATATATACGCGTGTGTGCGTTGCTACGTAAGTGTTCTTGTTTTAGGCTGCGCTTTTTGCCTCGTTCGATTTGCTCTTCTGCGGAGGATGTTGGATTTTTTTTTTATGTTTGGGAGGTTTGGGTTTTATTTGCTTATTTGACTTTTTTTGTGATTTTGTTAAATTTTTGGATTACGGAGGAAGGCTGTTCGTTTAAAATAGATGAAGAATGTTTGCGCGAAAAGCGTGGATCTGTGCGCGACAATAAATTTGAACTTTTCCAAATTGACAGTTTGATCGCTTTAGTCTTGGCTTGCGTAATATTTTTTGCGCCATGTTCTAGAAAGCAAAGCCTCGATAATCATGGATTTATTCTCTCTACTTTTTGTTTTTTTTTCAGAAATATCGGCCGAGCTGACAAAAATCCTAACGAGAAACGACCTGACAAATACTGTATAGAAGAATCACATTTTTTATTATATTTTTCTAGTGTTTTTATACACATAAATTTTTATTGACAATATATTTTTTTAGTCGGTGACTCTGAAGATATTATATTGGATTGGAGCTGAAGCACCTACATTTGAAGATAATGGAATTCACTTTGAATCAGCATCTATCATACACTCTGAGCTTTATAACATTTTGATTATCTACATAATAATAATAATAATATCTGAAGTGGAAATGCAATTCCATGCTCTCTAAGATTAAGTTATACTAAATTAGTTTAACAAAATAACAATAACATAACACATATCTTGTAATTAATTCGATTTCAAAATTACATACCAATCATGAATTTCTATATATAAGTTAAAATTACTTATATATAAATATGCATTAAAATAAGTTACATATATTAAAACTTACATAACTGTAAAAGTTCAGCGAACCAACTGTTCCAACTCACCTGAAACAAAAACAAAGCAACCAATTAAACGCAACTCAAAAACCCAGCATTAAAAAACAATCTCATCACATTAAAAAATCATCATTTCCTCAGTCACGGGCCAACGACCCGCTCTCAACGCGTCCCTAAACAACAAGAAAGACCCGGCAAATGATTTCGCATGCAGCTTTTCGAGTTCGCCGTCGGAGAAGAAAAAAAAATTCCAAAACAATGCGTGTGCCAGCAACTACTACGCAGCCTGACAAAGCTCCCTCTCTCTCCCCGACGCTGTCGCATCCATCGCCCAAAGAGAATTCCTCCCTCTGTGCTGGGACGCGCGCGCGCGCTCTGTACTCTTACTTTGCTGCCGAGACAGTTTGGAAACTCTCAAGTCAAAGCGCGCGCGCGCCAGAACTTTTTTCGCGCAAACGCGGCTGGGAGATATGAAAATATTTTTCCGTCGGCCGAATTGTAAGCGTTCTTCATTGTTGTGATTTACTTAGTCGTTGTAAAAATTGTTTCCGAACTACATGCAAATGCGGCCGACGTTCATGAATATTTTTATTGCGCGTGCAGCCCGTAAGAAGTTCCGGGAGGTTTGCCTAGAGAGTTTGTAGCTTTCGTTTTTTTCTTGCGTTCTTTTGGCAAAGTTTAAAAATTACTTCACTTACGGGGCATTAAAATTCAGAGAGCTGTTACTTCTACGGGGGGCTTCGGGAGGGCTAAGATTAAAAAGCTCGGACGGGAACTGAAAATAACGATTTTAATGCGAAGACAGAGGGAAGTTGGCGAATTGTCGTAAAAATATCGGCGTTAAAAGTTTTTTTTTAGACGTGAATATATCGGAGTGTTGGAGCTTATGCTATTGAAATGTGCCCCACTGAATTAAGCCATATTTCACTTTAATCTTGCGAGGGATTGACCGTTTATTTATGTAATTCTTTTGGCTGGTTCTTGAAATCTTTAAATAAATTTATTTTAAATACGAATAAAGAATTATTTCGTCTATTTTAAACATTTCAGTTAGTTACTTATAGCTTTTTTATTAAGAATACGTGTTAATAAAGGCTTTAGCATCAATTTTTTTTACATTTAAATATAATATTTTTTATACAAAACTATTCATAAAAGTGGAAGGTTTTAAAACAAGTTCTTCAGATTCTTTTTCAAATCAGTTCAAAAGCTGTAAGTACTTGCCTTTATTTACTTTTCTATAAACTTCTACATCAATTCATTTTAAATTCTGTTACTATTGGATAAGACCGTTTACTTTTTATAAAAAAAGAAATAAAAAGATTCCACAGTTTTTTCTAAAAAGAGACAGTTATAATAAGTGTAAATTTTATTACTTTTCTTTATTTTCTTTGATTTTACTATGCCGTTTACGAATAATTACTAATCAATTGAGTAAATTGTTAAAATATTATAAAACATTATTAGATTAAATGAAGTAAATAATAAAGTAATACACTTAATACGAGAGGCAGTATAAAATATTCGTTGATACATAAACATCAACAAAATTAGTAGTAAAGGTCCAGTACTGGTCAGACGCCAATATCGACGTAATCATATAAAACTGATTAATCTGAAAAACAATTAGCAAAAATATTACTTAAATAACTTTCCTAATACCACTCCAACACTACCCTCATTAACCCACCTAAACCATCGCACTCACCCACCACATCCACTCTCCATCCATCCCCTAAACCGAGCCATTCATCTATCCCCCACGCGCCGCCACCTTCAATCTCGAAAAAACTTCGACACACAACAGTGGCCCGATTTCGCGCGATAAATAAGCCACGTTGCGGCCGTAGCTGGACCAGGCCGCCGCGGAAGTGGACAAACGAGTAGGGCACGGAAGGGGAGGGGGGCATAAGCCGCAGATCGATCGCGCAAGTAACGAATCGGACCTGCTGGCGCACGTGCAGCGGCACGTAGACACGTGCTCGGTATTTTCGGCGAGTGTCTGGATTTTATGCATTCCGGCGATATGTTAGCGTTAGGGCCGGGGTGAGAATAGATTGCGGCGCGGCGAGGCTGGCTGGTTGTCGGAACGTTTTGGGTACGTAATGATGATATTATCGGATTGGCGCGATGGTCAGTGCGGTAGGCCTTCTGTTTTGATTCAAAATAGTGCATAGAGCTACTCATGCTGTGAATATAAGCATAGTTTAAGCATAAACTTTTAGTTCACGTTTACAATATAAACGAGTATTTCGCGCATAAAAACGTTCAACTCACATACAAACAAAAATCGTCTCCAAATCATCCAGGCATCGTAGCCGCCTCATTCCATTACGCAACTCTCCAAAACCGCACGCCCAGCGTCAAAAATCCTCCTGAATAAATTGGCATTACGTCCGCGCGTCACGCAGCCGGCTCGCGCGTAGCTGGCGGAAGGGCTTAACGAGGAATTTACACTTCGGGCCTGCGACAAAGGCGAGCGCGCCGGCCGACTAAACTGTCCTTTTACGGCTTGCCTAGTTGCGCAAGCCGGCCCCCCTGCCGCGAGCTTTCTAATGGGAATCTCGTGTCAGCGGCAGCCGCTTCTAATAAGCTCGCGAGGAACAAGCCCTTTATGCCGGCGGGAGGCGCTAATTGGCATTAGGACGCGCGCGCGCGGCCGTTTCCATAAGTTGGCCGTAAAGCTCGAGCTGTGCGGCGATAGAGAGAGGGACTTTTGGCGCGCGCTGATGAAATCGCCGGGATTGGGTTACCGGGGGACTGGGTGAGTGTAAAGTTGTGGCTGCGGTTGATTAGTTAGGGGGTGGGGTTGATATTGTTGGTGGATTTTGTTGGGATAATTGAGAGCGCGGATTGCGAGGCGAGTTTTGTTATTGAATTTCGATGCTGGGATTATGGTTTGTGATGCGCGGTAATATAGTAGTGGATTTTGGGTTATGACAAGTGTTAATGTATATTGAACAGTTTTCCGTTTGTTAAAAAAAAATAAATAATAATAAAATATATAGTCAGGAACTATTTTTCTCACTGACTGAAAAAAATTAACATCGACCCCGAGTTACCTATTATATTACAACCGAAACCCACACCAGAACAAAAATATTCACTATATCACTCACCAAAAATCCATCCTCCAAACATTACCAACCATCCCGACTTTCTCCTCCACCATAATCAACCTAACCCCTTTAATTTCTCTACGTCTCCTCACCGCATTCCTCACGCCCACTTTTCCACACGCAGTCCGCAGCTTCTACAAACCCAACCCGAAGCATCCCACTGCTCTCTCCGTCATTCAGCCGCAGCGCGAAAGCGTCTCCGTGCGTGTGTGTATATCCGGCGCGCGTGCTGGACCGTGTACACGCGGAACCGGCGGCGGCTCTGACGTCAGTCTCTCTCTCTCTTCCTCCGCGCGGCGAAAATGGGCCATGGCCTCCTCCGGCCGCGCACGCACACGCCTCCTACTCTCCTCTCTTCTTTTGCTTCTCTCTCTCTCTCTCTCTCTTTTTCATCATCATCCCCCGCTGGCTGTTCGGCTGCTCTTATTGTCGCTGGCCGCTGCCTTTTCGCCGGCTTGTTTTTCTTTTCGGCTTCGACGCGCGCACCGAGCGACACGCGCGAGCGAGGCTTGATGAGAGTGACGCGCTAGGCCCGAAGTATTTTTTCTTTGTTTTGCTTTATTGGCTACTGGAAAAAGGTATAGATAATCGAAGTATATGGGAGTTCGAGATGATTCGACGAGAGTGTGTATTTAGTTTCCGCAGATATTTATACACTCCCGCGCGGTACAATATTTGAACGGTATCAATGAAGCCTTCCGATCGGTAAACAAGCAGCGCGCTCGGTAATGTATATCAATTTGATCGAGTTTAGGAGCGCGTCTGCAAATAGAACGCTTAAAAGCCCCCGCACAGCTCGAAAAGTCATACCGCAGCCGATATAACCAATTCCTCATTCCCACCTCGGAACGCAGCCTACATTCGGCTCCGAGGCAATAAGCTCGTCGGCTCTGCGCAAAGAGCAGCCCCGAGCGCGCCCGAAAGAAACGCAATTTAAATTTCTTCCCGATCGCTGACTGAATCCTCTATCTTCTCCTCTCATATCGCATTCCCTTTTCCGAAAAAGACGCCCGGAAAATCGAAAATCGCTGACTTCGCGCGGAAATCGATACACAGACCAACCTGGCCTTCTTTCTCTGGCTGCCTCTCGGGAGATTTCGATCCGCGCCGCGGCAAAAGCTCGCGCTTTTCCGCATTTTCCCTCAGGGCGGCCGAGCTGCTTTACAACGGAGTCGTACGGATTTTCGCAGAGACGCTGGCTATAACCGTGCGTCATTGGGATAATTTAATTAGTAAGAGGGAAATGCTGGCTGTGTGTAATTAAAGGAGATGCGTGTTTTGGAGAGCGCGCTGATTCCCCACGGTGCGCGCTCTGGTTTCTTTACGCGCGTGATGCGCCGTGTTCTTAAAAGCTTTGTGCGAGTGGGATGGTCGTTTGGAGAGGGGTTGTGGATTTTTGGTAGGGGAGGATAAAAGAAAGTGCGGTTTGGAGTAATTTAGGATAATTATTTCATTTTTGTGCTTTTGTTCGGGCTTTGGAAAATGGCACGATATCATTAATTATTGCGATCGGATAAAAATAACTGGGTTTGCGTGAGTGATTAACCGAGTTTTAATTTATCTCGGGGCGGATAATTAATTGAAAGCTTTTTTTAACAATTACATGAAAGTTTAATTGCAATCATCTGTTGTGCCGCTGTTATAAAATTTTCAATTACTCTTAAAACTTTAATTATTCAAACAATCACAATAATAGTTTATAGCTGTTCAATGATTAAAACTTTATCGCAACAAACCACTGCCATATTAAAACCTTACAATAAATTCCCCCGATAATTCGAAATTAACATAATTAATTAAAACACACATCACCACCCCTCCCCCCTCAAACAAAAACTCAACCCTCCACAATCCCCACTAATAACCCACACGCCATAAACCTCAACCCAACTAACACATCTCCCCACACTCCAAAAAGAGCAGCTCTCCGGCAGGCCAGCGTCACGCGACGCTCAGATGTATGTGCATGTAAAAGCTCGCTAAGCGCGCTTGCTGTTGATAAGCGCGTTACCGGGCGCTGATTGCCGGAACAAACAGGCCGCGGAACAACCTGTAGGATCAAGCGCGCGAGGCTAGGGCCTATCTGCGCGATCGAGGGGCGCGCCGCACGCGAAGAGAGAGGCTCAATGGAGTGAGAGAGAGAGACGAGGACTGCTCTCTGCACTCAAGGCGCTCGTTAAGGCCTTTTTCGAGACGGATCGTCGCGTCTAGTGTGGAGAGCGATTGTGCGCTGGAGTTTAGAGGCGCTTTTTTTAGGGCTTGAGGATTGATTGGGTGTGGGTTTGGCGGTGATTGAGGTGTGAGTTTTTAGAGTGAATAATTTAACAAGAGCTGCAGTGTAATTGTGAGTGGAGTGAGGGTGGTTATTATATGTTTATTTTAGTGAAGTTGCTTGTTCGAATTTGTTTGGTGGCATTGAAATACTTTACGGTTTTGCGAAAGAGTCTGTAAAAGTTTTATATATAAACAAAGGGTGAAGCGATTCTGGTAGGTTGCTATAGACGGAAGGCTGTAAAATTGTCAAGTATCCACTTATAAGCTAGTTTCTGTTACTACTGGAGATCAACTTGAATGTTAACTAGGGCGTTTTATAGTCTAGTTTGACTAGTTAAACAAAGCCGAAGCTTTTATAAGGTAATTTACGTACTATCTTTACATTTCATCTGTACAAAATGTATACCAAATTACGTTTATTATATTTTTTAGTTTAAAATCTTTTATAATTATAAATAACAATCAAACAAAATATTGAAAAAATTCTTTATTGACGTCAATGCTGCACAAAATCCTTTTTGAACTACAGCCAAAATAAAAATTCACTTCCATCCAGCGCAAGAATAAAAAAAAAAAACGAATACCACAGCCCTCGACTGCGAGCGTTTTATCATACGAATTTCGTGCTGTAACTTAAGGACGACGACGGCGAGATAATAATCGACGCTTGAGAACATTAATAAAAAGCAAACAAAGCAGAAACCATTTGCGTAACCTCAAATTTCAGCGAAATTCGCAAACGTGCGCGAGGCTATTTTCGGGGCGCTCTGCCGGAGCGCTATCAGTAGCGATGATTTAGTTAACTTATTTCAAGCGCAAACAGTACGCGGCCAAAAGGGAAAACCTACCTCTCCTATCTTTCCTTCTCCTCCTGTTCTTATCGCGAATTGCTATTTTCTTTTTATTCCTTTTCGCTTTTATATTTTGCTTGTTATACCTCGATACGTTTTCTTTTCGTTTCTGAACTCATTTTAGAAATTACAGTTGGCTAGTTTACGTGTATCGCGGAATTTCGGAACGACGACGTTTGGACTAATTGTTCTCAGAAATAAAATATCCAATTTAATGACATCAAAACTTTTAAATTAACTTCAAGCAAGTGGATCATTTTTTATGTAATAGCTTATAATTTCGCCCGACCATACCCGTCTATTTCTACTTATTCGTCACCAAACAGCTCCCATTACTTTTAACATCCACACACAACCCTAACTACACAACAACTACTACCCCCACCCAGTAAAGTCAGGCCGCAGCATAAACTATTAACGAATGACCAGGCTCCCATCCAAAATTAACCATCACGAAGCTCATAAACACTCCCCCATTCCGCTAACCGCAACTATCGCCCGGCACGCAGCGGCCTGCCCCTCTGAATTAAAAATAAATAAACACTTCCTCGCAGCCCCCCCTTAATCTCCCCTTTACATCCTCCCTCTCCCCGTTCTTTCTATTTATCTCCCTCTCTCACTCCGGCTGGGCGCGCGAAAGTCGTACCGCAATGCGGCTGCGTTATCGCACCATCGCCCCTGTCTTGCCGAGCGAGCGCGCGCCAGCGTTACGCCCACGCGCTCTCTCTCTACGTGTGTCTACTGTGTATGTGTGTGCGAATGCAGCGTTGCCCCGCATTTCGGAAGTTCGCGCGGAATTTTGCATTCTCGCTTCTTGGCCCGGGTCTTGCGCGCTGCTGCGTGTGTGTATATACGCTTTATCGACACGCGGGGGGGCTCCGTTTTCATTATGCGCGCGAGGAGTGGGTGTATTGCCGGGGCGGGCGTTTTGTTTTTCGCTGGGGATGCGTTGCTCGAGAGATGTGGGTTTCTGCGAGGTTGGGAATTTGTGGAAGATGGTTTGGCGAATCGGAGGTTGGAGGAGAGGGGGGAGGCGTTGTTTATGGCTTTGCTTTTTGGTATTAGGTTGGTCTGGGAGTGCATTTTTTGGGATTGAACATATGTGTTGACGGGGAATGGGTTCGATCGGCAGAATGGCGTTTAAAATAATGCTGTTCGGGTGAGTTTGCGATAGAAAATCACTTGGACAGCTGCTGCGAAAGTTTCCGAGTCGCACAGCCCGACATTTCAAGACAAAAACTCTTCTATAAATAGCTAAACTTTCCGAGTAGTCTGCTGTTACCTGAACGCAGGTCCACTTGTAAAAGTACATACATAAATCTTTAATAAAAACGTAAATTACGATTAATTCTACCACAATTAACTAACCAGTATTTTTTAACAACAATCCAAAGAACCGAAATAAAACGTTTCAACAGCGCGCTCTCAAAAAACCGAACACCACTTACGCAACTCCGGAAACCTCACACCATAAAGCCAGCCTCTCCGTGGGGTGCCTTATCAGCTCGAGTCCTTAATGCTAGCACAGCACGTTGCCTCGCTCGTTTTTCTTGCGCACACCCCCACTGCCCATCCTTAATTAGAAGCAGCCAGCGCGCGCCTACGGCTCCTTATACAGTTCGGCGGTCTCCCCCCCCCCCTTCCCGTCGTTAATATATTTAACGACCTTTACGGAACTTCGGTATGCAAGTAGGCACGCTTTGATGCATTATTCCCGAGGCTACTGTTCCCGCGGTCGCCGAGAGGGATGACCTGGTGTCTTCATCGACTTTACGGTGAAGTATCCGAGGGACAGGGTGAAGGGTTTAGTGCTGAAACTAGTCGTGTGGCTTATTGTAAAAGTTGTATTTTTGTTTTATTAGTTGCGAAGAAGTACGGAAATAATGGCTGAAATAAGTTGAGCTAAAAGCTTTTTACAAATTAGCTGAAAACTCGGGAAAGATTCGTATCATGAAAAAGTGCTTAAGCATCTCAAGACACTGTTACAGAATACTTTTAAATGGGAATTTCTTTCGAAAAGTCGTAAACGATAAAATGAGAAAGTTAGCGTTGTTACTGCCGCGGCATCATCAATTTTATCATCTGAATTATTACCATTATAAAGACTTTATGAACTCGCGATCGCTAAATTATACAGCATTCGTAACGCTCGCTCGATAATTCGAAAGCATAAACCCCCCCCGGCAGGTACAAGCATCTACGGCTCTGATTTTGATTAATTTATTAAGTGCTCGGGCTTCGCTGCAGCTCCGTTTTCTCAAGCGTACAATTTCGAGATTTACGAGAGTAGTACGACTACTACTACGTCGAATCTCAACGCATTGCAATCTAATTTTACGACGAGCTCGTCTCCTCGCCGCGTTTTAATTAGCTTGAAAATCATAGAAATCGTAGCCGCGCGGAGCTACGAAAAAGCAACCTAATTAACGGTTAATTAACGAGTTTTGAACGATCGATTTTGATCTCGTCGAATTCGATAAAAGACTTGTATAAATATATAACTGCGATTTCTTTTTCTCCGTAATACTACGGGCGTGGAAAGAAAAAACGATAGAAAGCCACTCTCCGTGTATGAGGAAGAAAAGAAAATTTTTTTATATACGCCTACTCCTTCGAGACCAATAAGGATATCTGGAGCAGGCCGCGCGGGGATCCCGCGCATAGCAGAGTTCGATGATTTCAGCCGCGAATGTTCGAGCTATAACAGTTAATTTTTATTAAGATTCTATTTTTACAAAAACTCGCGCGCGTTTTACGCTGGGAGATATATATCATGTGGTAATTTTAGTTTGCAGGTGTGGATGAGGATCTGAATATGTATAAGATAACAAAGGTTAGCTGAGTTCAATGCGGTATTTGAATGTTAGAATTTTAGTAAATGAAAAGTAAAAAAGTTTGTTAATAAATAAATTCTAAATTTAAAATAAATTAATAATTTTAAGTTTCTTCTATTATAAAATTAATTTAATATTCCGATTGATTTATCAATAACTCCATTCATTATAATACATTTTTTATTCATTATGAATAAAATAAATGATTTATTATAATTTGTTAAAAATTCATCATTAGGACAAGCTGCACTTATTTAAAAATATTTCAATTTTTATATTTCCACTATAATGACAAAATAAATACGCTATTCTAAATAAAGAATTCATTATTCTCAAGAAACAATTACCTTCAAACTGAAAATTAAAACTAGTAATTCATAAGCTCGCAGCTTAGGAATGATAAGGAAAACAAAAGAACGATTTAAATTTAATTATTCCTCGCAGAATTAATTTCCCCGCCCCTCTAAACAATGCAGCCTCTCCGCAAGAAAGACAAAGCCATTCCAAAAAAAATGCATCCTCGTGAAAAGCTCGACGAGCTTTCCGCCAAACGGCAGTCATTAAAAATTAATTAACAGCATCCCCCTCGCGAGTCGGTAGATTTATCAAGCGACCAAGGCAATAAATCGAGCTCGCGCCAAAGTAAATCAACGCTCGCGCTCCGCTTTTGGAGTACATAAAAGCTGGCTCTGCGTGATCCCGCAAATTCCAGCGGTGGTACAATCGACGCTTTTTGATTCGTCTCCTTCTTATCGCGCTGTTTTCCGGCGTAAACAGGGGAGCGAGGATGTAAGGGGATGGTTGTGATTTATTGGATTGGACAGACAAAGATGGAGAGCTGCGGGTGATTTTTGAGAAATCGAAGATAGGTGAGTTAGATTAGGAGGAGAGAGTGGCAGGTTAGGTGGATGATTTTACGTTAAATTATTATTTTTGATAACATTTTTGTAAATAAGGGGTCTGCGGTAGCATTTATTAAATTAATGTATGTTTCTGGATGAAATTAGCTAGTTTAGAAACAAATCTCTAACGAGCATTGTTGCAATAAATTTTTTTTGAGGACGTTATACTCATTCCTTGTCAGTAAATAATTAGGATTATAATTAATTTTTCAATTATATAAGATATTTTCGACAAAACCTTAGTAATCAGTCTACAACATTTTAATGTAACTTTTATTTTGTTCCATTTATCAAAATCATTTGTTATCAATAAAAATTGTAACTTTAGCAAACATTTCAATCCCTCCTCCGAAAAAATCCAACGCAATCCACAAAAGAATACATACCGTCGATTCAGCCAACAAATCATCTCACCAGCGGCCAAACACGACCGGATCAACGCCGCGCTAAAAGCTCGACCATGCCAAAATTGTTTCTCGCCGGCGAGCGGCTTACAAGCGGAATATTTATTTTCGCGCGATTAGTCGCCGAGCTCGCTGATCGATCCTCGGGACCGAGCGGCCACCCAATCGCCTAGTTATACAGGCCAAGCGCTAGCCATTTAATTCGCTTGTAGGCGCAATCAATGCGTTAAGAGCCCCGCGACTCGTTAAATTACGAACGATAACGAGCTTTTACTCTCGCTCTACCCTTTTCGCTTAATTTGTCTCGCTCGTTTCCGGGACATTTGTTTCTCTCTGTCTGTTCCGTTTGTTTTTTTTTCCTTTTTTTCCTTCGAGGGAGGGAAAGGGCAGTTTGGAATATAAATCCGGCCAAGTTTAATATATAAATTATGGAGTGGAGCTAATTTCGAAATATAAATTGCCTTAATTGCTTTTATCGCGATAATTTATGGGAGCCCGCGCTTCGATCATGCTTTGTGACTTTTTTTACTTGGCACGGATGTACTTTTAATAATGAGGTTTTTTAGGAGTGGGAATTTAAGTTACTTTTTGTCATTTCGGTATTGGGATCACTGACCCGGAAAATGTGACTGTAATGTACTATCACAATTTAATTAATTTCATCGGATTTAAAAGTTCATTTATACTTTATGTATTGTACTAAAATAATTTAAGTTATAAAATAAAACTATTACAGTATTGTTCACTTTATTTCTAAGAATTCATACATTTTCTTGAAAACGATTGATAGAGCGAGCATAAAAGACAAGTTTTTTTCAATGCGCAAGAGTATATAACTGAGAAACGTTATAAGATGTATGCTCATGAATAGGCTGAAACTTGCATAACTAGGTAACTTTAAAACGAGTTTCTCTGCTCCCCTTCGCTTATTATATTAAATTTTTTTAATTTCTTGCAAAAATCAAGAACTTTGAAGCATAAAGAAATAAATTAACTCAATCATCGTGCTTGAAAAGGGTGATTAATCAAACTAACTGAATCAAAGTAAAAATTTCCAATTAGTTCTATAACTAACGCACAAAACCTTAAAAAAACCTAGGTTAACAGAAAATTAAATTACCAATCAACACACCGACCAAACTTTATTCCAAATCAGCAAAAGAAGCCATACTTCTCACCCTATCCAGAACTCTAAAAAAGAAAAGATCAAATACTCCAGCTATATACAACTCAAGCTACACTCGTGGAGTCTCGAGTTCAAGATTCATCTCGAGTCCCGTCGGCAGCCAAAGCGATAAGGGCGGCGAGCATCGGAAAATTGGCCTTTTTCGGGACGTCGCGAGGCGCTCCTTTCGCGATCGTCCGACGAAGATACGACATCAGGCCGCGCCGACAGGAGTAACTCTATTTGCGACGAGCGTCAAGTGGACGAGCCGCGCGTTCGCTCGGACGTGTGATATGTGTTCTGGCAGCGAGTTAGTAGGTGCCCGGATGGCGCGGGTTTAATGGCATTGTTACTCTCTTGTTTTATTTGTTCTTTTAAACGTGTTGCTCGCCCTTCTGTAAATTTTATTCAAAACTTTAATTTTAATGACACGAGTATATGTGAACATTAGAATAATTCCAATATGTTTTATTATGAATAAGTCAATATTAATGTAACCGCTTCGTTATCAGTTGCCAGCACGCCTATTACAGCAAATCAACAACCACTTCTCCATCCATAAATCCTCACCAGCACAATACAATCCCCTCGCTCGCCATTGTCCACAGCAACCAGCAGCAACTTCGTTCATCAAACAATAAAGAACGCCGAGGCTACGATAAGAGCCAAGTATACTCGCGCATATAACGCGCGGCATCCTCCGGCCGATAAGACGGCCAGGAGACACATATTTGTATATATAGGCGAGAGAGTGGCCGTACGAGCCGGGGGCGGTGCGCGCGTAATTTCCCTGAGTCGATTGCATCGACGGCCGAGATATATCGGCTGATCGTCGATAACCCAAATGCAAGTCGATCAGCCCCAATTAATCGTCCGTCCTCTACTCCCCCTCCCCCTTCTCTCTCTCTGTAACGGCAAACTCCGGTAGCTTTGCGTATATGGCCTGTGTGTATGTGTGCACAGGCAAGCGTCTCTTTGGCAATCTGAGGCGGGGGCTGGCTTTAGGGTCAGGTGCGAGATGGTTTTGCCCGGCCATTGAGTTTTCAGAGTGATTAGTCGGTTGTGTTTGCGTTATCGAAGATTAAGGAATTATGGGGTTGCAGTGACAAAGCTCGATGGGAATTGATATTATGCGAGGTTTTAAGGGGAAATGATTGCAGTTATTGAATGGGTTATGCCGGTAAATAGGAGTTGTATAGTGTCTTTGAATAATAATTGATTGGGATGAATGTAGTAGTGTTGTTTTTTTAAATTAAATTAATAATCACCAAGCGGTCAAATACTCTAACTGTAATGGATGTACTTATTTCCAATATATAGGATGTTAGGTTTCGGATCAAATTGCGATTGTTTGATTTCCATTGGAGTTCACGTCTAATTTGAATCTACTGGAGAGGATCGTAGGTGTAATCCGACTCTACTATACATGGAAGATTACGATTTGAATTTTGATATTACTGATTTCAAGGCAATTGTTATATTTAACATCGACGTGTCTGAAGCTCAACAAATTTATGCAAAATTATTGACAATATTTAACAGTATTCAAAATCATGATTCAATGAAAAATTGGCAAAACTGATTTACCCACCGCGTTTACCTACACAAACTTTGAAACTGTTCTATTCACCCCTCCAAAAGTTCAGCATTTTTTCACAGGCAAACAAATTGCCAGCGATTTTAAATATAACTTCTCCCGGCGTCCCAACAAAAGCTCGACCTACATCCAAACTTTTCAACCTCCGAACGCGCATAAATAACCCCCCGCCAGTCCAATCATTATCTAAACTGCAACGCACCGTATTCAAAAACTCCTCAACTTCCTCCTTCACAAAAAAAAAAAAACATACACGTACGCCCTCACAACTTTCCCAAACAGAAGCGATCCGTCTACACATCCACCCACCTCCCGGTGAACTTCAAAATTGCCACTTCACCGGCTCCTGGGGTGTAAGTTTCTTCGTCTACGGCTGGGTAAATCTAACCCCTGGCGTCTCGCTCGCGCCTCATCCGTAACTCCTTCATGAATATGGATGCGCATGCCTAAGTCTTCGACGCACGTGGATGCCTCCTAAATACGCGGCCGACGCGCGCGCGCGCGTGACAAGACAGAGAGGATCCACGTAACGCGTATGTGCTCATGGAGATGAATATGCATATAGGAGGTGTGTGGAAAGGGATGAGGCCGTTGTGCTGTTTCGATATTTCAATAAGGACAATAAAGCAGATGCTCGATGGGGAAGGTATGGGATGTCGGAGGTGTGGCTGGTGGGTTGAGTTTTTGTTTGATGAGAATAGTGACTGGTTTTTGATGAACGAGGTAATTGATTTGATTTAATTAGTCAATATTAATTATAGTAGTATTTACTATGATAGACTAGAACGTGACCATTGCATGAACATATAGAGCAAGGATTAATCTCTGACCACAAAATAACATTTCGCAAATTCCAAAATTATTTAAACTTTTGTTAATGATTATTAATTTTGCAACCGCAATCACACTCTGAAACATCATAAACCTAGCTCTAAAAACACCAAAACAAAAACACTGCCCACCGCACGATAATCCTCTGATTACGCAAACCCTTATTCCGCTGTTTAGCTCGAAACTCTTGGTTCTCTCTGCAAAAGCGTTTCGCTTCCACCCAAAACTTGTGTCAAAGTCCTCTCATACGCAATTACACTATTATATGCAAAACGGCTTTCCGGCGCGTATGCCAAGCCGCGCCGGGCGCGCAAGAAGCTCGCGCGCGCAAAATGAAATTTCGACTACGGGCATTAGGATTCCGGCTAAGCAGCCCGCGATTATCGAGAGTTAAACGTGCCGGCGCTGCTGACCCGCGCGCTTTTGGCCGCGATTCAACTCGTTATCGTACTTAGCGCGCTCTCGCTGGAGTGGACAGCTCGTTTTTTCGTGTGCCGCGAGCGCGTCTGTTTTGCCCTTTCCTTGAAAAATGGAGCCATTAAATTGAGCTTGCCAAGGGTTTTGAGGAGAGGGTATTGTTCTTGCGAGCGGGGAGAATGAAGGAATTGTGGAGGATGGAGTAATTATTGTGTGATGTATTGTGCAATAACTTTTAGTGCGACTGTTGTTTATGTTTATTGAAACAGTTATTAAGACAGTTTTTAAATGACGTTGTATTTCAGTATTTGTCTAATAAAAAGTAATATTTCCTCAGAGCAATAACTTTTACTTCAAGAGTATAACACTTTAGATTAGTGGTGTTACTCAATAGAAGTCGTTTCAAAGTACGACTACTTTTATTGTCTATACTGAAATAATAACTTAAAGATGCGACGCGCCATAACATTACTTCTCTAAATTATTCAATAAAAACTTGGAATGTACTCTAGAATTACTCTGCAATAATTTGAACATTTATTAATTTTTCGTAGATTCTCAATGCACTATCTGCCAAGACAGAAAAAAAGAGCTTAAAACTTTTTGCCAGTGAAGTATATATAAGGGAACGGCTTATAAAATGAGTTCGGCACCACGTCCGCATTTTTGGCAGTGCGCCTAAAACCCGATTAACCTAAAAATTTCATAACGCATTTCTTTTTATTTTAATTTTCATGAAAATTTCCGGTTTACTTATGAACACGTCGTCATCAACGCGATCGCTTCCTAAAAAGTGACACAACTATCTGAAAAGAAAATATTTTACTTTAAAATTCCAAAGACAAACTTTTTATTTTACATGTTGATTTTACTACTGAAGTTTTACAGAGTGAAATTTTGGTAGGTATAATCAAAATTTCAGAATAAAATTTAAAACTTTTTCGCTTTTTGAATTTTGGTCAATCTATTCCTATTATAATATGAAAACTATTTATGAGTGATGATGCTTTATGCCAATTTAAGTAATATTTCACTACCCCAGCATAGCAAGCGGGAATTTAGGCGAGAGATTAAAATACTAACAATTATTATTTTTGTATAAAATTTTAATTACTTTAGTAGAAATGATTCCATTGAATGACTAGTTAATCGCTACGAAAAATGGATTCAATGCTATTTCTTAGCCTCTGACCATTTTAAATAGGCAAATTTCTACCAGGGTAGTTTATCAGTTTATTAAAAAAACGGTTGATTTGCGTCAAAGGTTACAACAATATTATAAAATAACACAACCATCTGCCTCGAAATTGCTTTCAATTATTTTTACAAGCTAAATTTTTACCATCACTTGAAAATGTATGTAGTTATGTTTCAATTTAGAATATTTAGTTATTGTTTTCCTAGTGCATATATGAAAGTATTATTTTATTAAATATCTCAAACGAACAATTGCTCTATAATATTTTCACTTGTTTACCATAAAAGCGACAAACGTTTAAATTTTAATTTAAGTTTAAATAAAATCATTTTTCAATTTTTTGTACGTAGAAATACAATTCCCATGATTTCCTACACAGTGAACAACTTCTTTCTTATTACTATTAAAATAAAACTAATAATTAGTCACATCAACAAACCAATTCCATCTATAAACTTACGTAGTCTAATCATTAAACAGTTAACTGGTGTTCAGCAACCACTAAATTTACCAGCCTTCAAACAACCCAAGCTCAACTTTCAAACTCACCGATACACGTCGCACAAGCAAACGCAATTCGAGGGTTAGCCTTTGGGCGCCAATTATGCCGCTAATTACCTCACACCACCGTCCATCGTGAAGCCAGCCGCAGAACGAAGGCACAAAGAGAAAAGGCGACGGAATTGCCAAAGATCCGTAAAACCGATTGGCCAAAAGTTATTTTTCAGTATATTTTTCGCGCCGCGTAGTTTCCGCTAGAGGATTTCGGCGGGGATTAACCCTTTTAGGGGATTAGCTTTGCCGGTTAACTCGGAGCTGGATCGATTTGTCGGTTAATTGTATTTTTGAGGCGAAACTTTTGTAATAAGGCATAGAGAGCGCCCGGAGTGCGAGAAACTTTTTGTAATTGTGGTTTTCCGGGTATTTTGTTGGCATGCTTTTTTCGACTGCGGCTTGGTCATTATTACCGGAAGAACTTCGTTTATTCTATTCTTTTCTCTTTTGAATTCTTTGCTAATTCACTCCGAACAATTTGCATTAATTTAATATTTCAATTACAAAACCGACGCTTTCGCAGCAGCGGAAGCACCCGTAAATCAATTATTCGAAAAAGAGAAAGCGTCAGTCGATATATCCCGGCACCTCGAAGAAAAAGGACGAGCGCAAGTCGGCAGTCAAGGAATTTTCTTTAGACCGGCGCGCACGCAATTCGACACCGACGCTCGTTTCGCAAACAAGGATTTTCCTCGGCGTTAAGGACCTGTCTTTCTCGCCGATATTAAATTTTGCCCTCCTCCCCCTGCTCGCTGTGCCATAGCTCAGCCATTTTACCAGCTAGCTTTCCTCTCTTTTTATTATTATTTTTAGTGCAACGAAGCACAGTGTCGTTAAAGCTCTGGCTCGTTTTACGTTGGCCGAGTGGAGTAACGCCGGTCACGCTTTTTAGCTTACCGCGTTGTAGTATTTTTTTTTCTTTCTTTTAGCGAACCTGAAAGCCACTGCCTTACGACTGTTTCGTCGAGCTGTTTCGATGTTTTCTTCCTTTTATCTGGGTTTAGAAGGTTGATGCATTCATTCTGGCGAGTGGCTTTTACTTTCATGACTGTTATGGTCGCATCTTACTTTATCCGAACCTTTCCTAAATAAGGGATAGCTCAAAGTAAGTATCAGTTGTATAATATTTTTATATAAATTTAGAATGTTATTTCAGGATTTTTGATTTTTTGCTTCTTTAGTTTACATAAGAAATAAGCGTTATATAATTTTAATTGTACATATCATCGTAATGCATTTTAAATGATTCACTTATTCATTATTTAATTTATTATACATATTCCGACATGCGGATGTATACGAAACGATGTTTGAAAGCTACAACACTGACGACGAAGTAGAATCAAACTTTTGTCTACGAATTGCCTTTCATCAGACATGGTCGCAGATGTGGCCACGTCTAGTTTTAAAGTTTACCTTGGGTTATAAAGCTCGGGAAAATCAAAACTACTCAATTCAAATTTAGGAAAATAATTTACCATTTTCTTTACATATTAGTAAGGCTAAAAAGCTGAGACAAAAAATGCTTTTTTATGTGTACCATAAAGTGAGATAAACACAGCCAAGGTAACTTAAGTCACTTAAAGTAAAAAAAAAGATTTCAAATTTAATCTAGCCGAAATCATTTTAAAGGTAGTATTTTCAAAATTTAACTTTTTAGTGATTTTGCCAATTTTCAAAATCACAAAATTCATAAGATTACTTATAAAAATATAATTTTTATAGTATTTTTAATAAATTTGCGATCTAAAAATTTGTTTTAATCATACCCGTTTTCTATCATAGCTAATTAAAATTAAATATGCTTTGTCATTAGAAATAATAAATATGTATAATTTTATGTATTATTAAAAACCATTGCTACTTTATTTTTATTTGACAATGATTTACATTTGATAGCTACAGTAATTTCCTTATAATATAAATCTATATTCAACTTTTATACAAGTAAAAAGATGCGAAATGATTAGAAGGAAGTTACGTAGGTACAATAATAACTATAGCCTATAGAGTTAGTCTACTGTTTTAATAGTAGCAATTTATTTTATTAAATTTAAAACCTGACCATTTCTCAAACTGTTGTATTTTCATTTCGTAATCGTTAAATTATTTTGTAAGGTGTTGAAAAAGGAAAAACAATTTTGAAATATTGATTATTTAATAATTACTGTTTTTAACTCTGAAGTTAGGGATTCTTGTCAGCTATGAATTTAAAATGAATATAGATTTTAACTTCAAATCAATTTTTAAAAACGGATAGTTCTAAAAGTCATTCTTTTTTATACGATCACGAAAAAAAAACAAATAGATAACAAGGTTATATTTTTTATATGATTTTATATAATATTAATTTTATTATGTTGCTACGTGCAATAGGCCACTTGAATTTCTTTTTCCAGTTTTCGACAAGTATGAATTTATATTTACGAAATGATCAAGTTTTCGAGATAGAAGAACAATCAAAATTTCTGGAGGTGAGTCTGTAATAGTCTAAAAAACATTTAACTTTTCGAGCAATCGTTTATATAGTTTTATTCTACGTTATTTTTATCAAAGCGAGCTATTTTTGATGAATGTTTTCAAGATCAAGACCATACTCGACCAGCTGTTATAATTGGAAACTGGAGCAAAATCAAACATGATTCTTTATTGCAATTGATATCTTGACCAATTTATTTACTAGAACTTGAAAAAAATGATTCATTAAAAAAATATAAAACAAAAATAAAACGTTATTTACTACATACAAATGATACAATAATATCACCGGCGGCTACAAAATTTATTATTGTTGAAATGAACATAAACATTTTTGAACTCGTTTTATATAAATTGAAAAATTCTTTATGGTGGAATATCAATGGGTTTTTCTTTATAAAAAATGTGCAAATTGGCAATAGCTGTAAGTTTGCGTATGCCTATTTAAAAACTGTTTGGAAATTTAATATTTTAAACGCAGCATTTCTCTGCCGGGATTCATATTTAAAAATTCATATATACACATTTAATCCATATTCAGCAATGGCGCCAAATTTTTGGCAGAAGACAGCAAGTTATGCGCAAGAAAACGGGCATCCTCTAACATTATTTGTAATCTATGACTTACTTTCAAGACTTAATCTAAATCGAGGTACATATAGAGATATGCGAATAATATGTAGAGCCATTAATTTCGATAAGACTCAAGATTTTTCAGGTTATCCAATAAAGGTCGCAGAATCCAAGTACTATTACGACCTTGAAAATCGCGTTGGATTAATTTTAAAAAATGATGCGTTTCAAATAATCAAAGCAATAACTATTTTTCTTTATACAAAGTTAAATATTAACGCCACTTACGTGTATTTTTCTTCAAAGTTTAGCGGAGGAATTAACAGTAGCGGAATTGGTAACGGCGTAGTAGGCAATGTCTTACGTGGTGTTTTTGAAAGTCGCAGTGTGTGGGATTATCAGCGGGGATTATGGAAAAATGAACTGAACCTATTCATTAGAAATGGAATGTGTTTTATAACTAACAAAGAAAAAATATCATTATACGAGCTACTTGCTGAAACATTACCGTTATCTGTATGTTTAAGCCTCATTGCCTTTTTCGCCGTGGCAACCAGTTTATTTGCTCATGTTTTAGAAACAAGTTACATAAATATTGGACTCGATGTACTCCGAGCTGCGATTGGAACCTCAATGATTCAAGTCAAAGTAAAAACGAAATTTACAAAGATTATTTTTCTTCTGTTGATCTTCACGTTCATGATAGTCAGCAGTTTTCTGCAAAGCATATTTAACATGATTCTCACGACAATGCCAATGCTACACAAGAATTTTGAAACTGCATTCGAATTGGTGAATAATGGCTACACATTATATAGTTCAAATTATAACTTGCAATTCTATGAGGGCACTGCATTGAAAAGCAAATTAAGACATATCAGTGTTGCGGAATGTTTAGATCTGCTGAAAACAAAAAATGATAAAGTAGCCTGTTTGACAGATTGCATCTTAGCTAATTATATAGCAAACGAAAATATGTACGTTACAAAGGATACATTATTTGACAGGTACCTTGTAATTCTTTTTAGAGATGACTCACCCTTGCTCAAACATATTGAAAAAGTGTATGTCAGATTTTTGCAACATGGTTTGTTAAATTATATGTTGAATCTTGAAGCTTACAGGTTTCAAAATTTGAAAAAGCAACCTTTCAAAAAGTCTTCTTTGAATCATTTGAGATACCCTTTTTATTTTCTAGGATACTCGTATGCATTGTGCATTTTAATATTTATTATTGAGTTAAGTGTAAAAAACTGTAATTTTTGTTTCTTAGCCCCTTCCAGAAAATTTAAAATATAATCCACAGCACAAACAAACTAAAGTAAGTTATCCACATATCAGATCCTGATCGAAAGCAGTATTGGACTAAAACTTTTAAAATTTATTCAAATAGTTTATTCAAATTGCAAAAAAATCATCAAAAATTGCAATATCCAGATATGTATAATAGGTTTTGTGATATTGTTAAGAAATTAGCTTGAAATTATATTAGTTAACTAGAAATGTATTTTAGAAGTTGAGAGCTAATGTAGTTTTAAAGAATCATGTATTTTTAGTAAACTGTTCTCCATTAATTTAAAATTAATATTTTAAATTAATGGAATTACTTGATTAAAAATAATTTAGAAACGTTTTTCTTTTTTTATTTTTGAAAATTCATTCCTGTAGTCATTGTGTATTAACCTATAAATAAACGTTTCCCTTGAATCTAACATTTTTTAAACGATGCATAGTACCACAAATGTTTACGACGTCCAATTCACCTCGACCAGCACTCTACTCACCAGAAACAATCTCCCTGATAACTCAAAATCGCAACTGACCCAGACGCATTACAAAGCATCCCCCCGAACGCGCACGTATCCCAACCATAAAGACGATAAACACACGTCCTCCATCCCAACGAGCCAGCAGCCCGTGTGCACCTCCAGCCAACCTCTCTCTTTCCCTCTCTCACTCTCTTCCGCTTCAAAGAGTCCGAAATCGCAGGCGGCACGTCCCGTATGCATTACGTCGCGGAAATGGATAGAGCGCGCGCAGCCCGAAAGTCAAGCGCCGGCTGTAGGGTACAATGGCTCTGTGTGCGCGCGAGGATACGTGTGCGCGAAACTGGAAGGGCTTCCGAGCGCGGGCATTAGATTAGAGACGAGAGAGTTTATACGTCGGGGCTCGGGTATTTCGCGCGAGTCTCGTAATTATCAAAGGTTACGAACGGCCTTGCGGAGAGTCGTATAGTAATGGGCCCGGGCTTTAAGGAAGTGCAGAGATTTTAGGGAGGATTATGCAGAGAAAGAGGGATGCCTCGGGGGTGGAGATTTGGCTGCGGGTTAATTTTGAGGCTGTTTAGTGCTGCGGAGGATTTGTTTTGGAAGATTAGGTGGGAGAAAGAGTGGCGAATTTAGTGGGGAATTGTTGGCTTCTAGTTGGATTTAAGTGACTTGTTAGTTTCATTGATGAAACGAAGAGGCTTTGTTTTTATAAACCATTAATATGCATATTCAAATTAGTCAATGATTACTTTCAACGTTGAAAAATCTACTGACTGTATAGACTACATACATATTTGAACGACAAGTGTCTGACCAGAATCGACTGTAACTACTTAACGCATGAATGTTCTACTTTATAAATATTTTCTGTTGAGGGTAGCTTTTAAAAATACACGTAACAGATTTTACTAATCTTTGAATAAATTAAAATAAAAAAGTTTTAATTTCATATTCATGCTTGTTTATTTACTCAAAATCTTTTTTAAAGTCTTTTACTTAATGTCTTCTGAAATAATAGACAGATAAGCTTAGAAAATAAAAACAATAAATAAAATTTTTACTTTATTTTAAATCACTACAATTTAACTTCACTTAAAATTTCCAACTATTATCTCATACCAAGATAACGCTCCAGCACAATCACCATAAATTAGCTCTACCGTCACCCTCGAAAAAAGCAATCAACTCGTTACAACCCAAAACAACAAACAAAAGCTACCATTACCACTTTCCTCCCAAATCGCAAGAGAGCGAGAGCTACATCGTACAGCTCCCCGATCCACTCGCAGTGGTCTTCGGTCCCAGGGCGCGATTATGCGCGGTAACGGCTTTAACGTCAGCGCTAATTACGCGTGCTCTCAGCCAGGCCGGCGATTATATCCAGCGCACTCGCCACCGCCGCGCGGACATCGGATCTGCGTCAGCGTAAATTCGATTTCGGAGCGCGCGCTCGGCCCAGCGTCGCATAGGAAATATCCTGGAAATTGACACCGCCGCGCGCGCGCCCGCGTACTAAATTTGCGGCCAAGAGCCAGCCCGACGCGTGTTGCACGCAGGCCTTGTTGCGAGGCGAGTTCTCTCGGTTGATGAAATTTTTCAGGCTGGCTGTTTATACGATGGGGCGTTTTTTCGTGCGTTTGAGGGATGGGTGATTGTCAATTATGCGCTGGGGTAGGGGGTGTTATTATTTGCGTACGGTGGTGCTCGCGTGTTTTTGGAACTGTTTTCAAGCTGGTGAAATTTGTGTAGACGTGAGCATACGGACGAAATTTAGTAATTATTGCTTTAAAAAATTAAATTGATTTTTTAAAAGAATTACGATATTATTATAATTATTATGATTTTTTAGGGTGGCAGTTGAATTCTGGAACGTTTGTTTGTCTCTAATACCTCAATGGAAGTAGAAGAGTGCCTTGTTGTTTTCTAAACAATTTATATCTCCGTATGTCATACGATAACTGTTTGGTTCTCGTATTTTTATACCTGGAGCATTCACGGCTTTGTTCATTTTTTGTCAATCTACTATTATTCTCCGCCATTTCGTCTATATTTTGTTAAAAATAGTCTCTATAGGGGGATATTTTTCTTTGTTATTAATTTTGTCATTGTTAGGACTTTGATATTATATTCAATAGCTAAAAATACTTTCGTCAACTTACAAACAAGAGGCTAAAAATAAATTTGTCGCCTAACAGCCTGGTGACCGCACCTCCGACCCAATATCGAGCTCTCCTAAGCCAGAAGATAGATTAACCGGATTATTCAATCTTTATTCTCTCCAACCAGCCTCGCACCAACTCCCTCACTCTCTTGCTTCGCTCGAAACGAGGTTAACAAAGTTTCATCACATGGATTTCTTTAACGAAAAGATGAAAGACAGAATACGGCGCTCGTTAGCTTAGTTAGAAATCCGCGCATATCCGAAGAAAGCTCGCGGATTGTTTTTTTTTAAATTTCTACCTAAACCCATGCGCCGAGCTTGGCTTAATTACCGGAGTCATTAAATAAGCATCCCCCGCTCAAAGTTATTTCCCGTGCGCCGAGTGGATCTTGTTTAGCAAGTACGAAACTATGGAAGCCGAGAGAGAGAGAGGGATGCCAGGGTGAAACTTATAAATTCCGCTTAGCCGGACGCCTCAGAAGTGCAAAAAGTTGCCGGAGCGCAGTCGCCAAGTTTGCTTGAACACAATGGCCGGAGGAATGACGGCGAACGAAATTTTTTAAACGCTTTATCGCTGTCCCCGGAGCGTGTAAGCCTCCGGAGAACTTTGAGAGTGCGACTCGGTCTTTAATGAGTTTGCTGGTTTAATGCGGGGATATAAGGGGATTTTCGTTCTTTCAGAGCAGGCGCCTTTTTTTCTTAATCGCTATGGCTTTTGTTGCGATTGCGAGGATTAGAGTGCTGGTCTATGTAGGTATTTTTTTAAAACTTTTTTCTTTCAATGCATGTTTAGTTATCAGAAAATAAGTTTTTAAAGCTGTGAATTTATACAATGCAGTGGAATTTGATTTCAAGCACTAGAAATGCATCATTTTGAGCCAGAGAATCGCTGGTTTCAGGTTAAATTAATACGAATTTGTCTGCAAAATAGCATTTAACTCGCAATGAAATTCACTTTAATTTCAATTTCACGTAAAATATGTATGGCAAAAATAAATTAAAAATTTTAATTTAGCAAAATGTCTATGAATATTCTAAAATCACGTACTTGGAAGTAGATTCCGTACCAGAGTAATTTCAAAAGCATTACTCCGAATTAAGAAAATCCTTTAACCTACACAAATACTCTTGAAATAAACAAGTCTCTCTGTTTCCTTAGCCAATAAAACACCGATCAATCTTTTTCTCCAAAGCCGTTCCTTTCACTTCTGTCAGCCCTCTTCGGAAGAAAGATTCGAGAAACGAGAAAAAACGTCAAAACAGAGGGTCGATCCCAATTTGCAACGGACGGACCTGAAAGCTGGACTCAATTAAAGTATCACCATGTAATTCAACGGTTGAAAAAAAGAAACGAAGCGCGCGGTGGACGAGTAAAACCAGAAAGAAAACAAGCACGTGAGAGAGAGAGAGAAGAGCTCCTGAAGTAAACAGACAAACAAACGCCCCAAAGGTCCAATGGAGACGCTCCCTTAATTAGCCTCGCGCGCGCCCTTAAAAAGAGAAAATTGAAGAGAGGAGAATTGCACACACTGCGCGGAAAAACAAGACTTTATCGTCTCAGCGCGCGCAGTGCACTTTTCCTTGTTGCGTCCCAAGGCGAGCGGATATAAATTTGTTCTTTATAAATTTACCGATTTCTCAAGCGATTGACTTACTCTAGTAGAAACGGCGCGTCTTTTTTTTAGTTAACTTTCAAAGTTAGCAACGCGACGCTGTGGCAGACGAAAATAGAGGAGATAAAATGACGTTCGGGTTGTCTATGATTTAACGGGCAAATATAAACGCTCGGGATAAAGTGCGTAATTGATATAAAGTAGGTTGTTGGCTCGCGCGAAAATTCCGGGAGCGTTAATTTAACGACGTGTTTCATAGTGCGTTAAAGTCTGAGCGTGGCCCAAGTTTTTAGAACGTTATCGCTTTAGCCGGGAAATTCTCTCGCAAAAATGTTAGTGTACCATTATTAATTTTATTACTATGCGCAGTTAGTATGGTTGCGGCCACTAAAAATTTTACGCCAGCCAGTGCATAAAGTTAAATGCGTTGCGGAATCATAGTTGATAAATAATAAATTCCCAGTCGGCGGACGATTTATGGCGATTTGACTATAGTGGCAATTTTAACGGGGGGAGGCTTTTATTACTCTCTTTTTTTAATGACGAAAAATTTTCAAACATCGGCTGACCTACTTAACTGCTAAATCAGTGCTCCTTTTATGCCGAAAGAAAGCTTTTTCTTATCTTTCCTCTTTTTTAAGCTTCCTTTCTTACATTTTTAAGAGGAAAAATGGAAACACCTTTTTAAGCATTGTCTTACCGGCCCGGGACATTATCTACTTGAACGAGCGTCACGTAAACTTGGCTTTAAAAATAATTAATCATCATAATGCAGCAGGAGCTTTTATTTAAATTTCAGAATAAAGATCATTTTGATTCACTCTTTTAATTCAATTCTTTATATTTCTCAAGTCTATTGAAAAGACGTACAGTTATATCAAAACATAATTAAAGATTTAATTAAAATTTCCCTGTTAGCTAAAGCAACTGTGCACTTTGTACTCCAACCTGCAACTTAGCAAGCGCAGCTAATAATTTAGCGGAGTGTATAAAGTAGTTAGTAAGGACGCAGCGAGAATGGCTAAACAGCCAACTAAATCTAACTTGCCTTATTCAACTAGAACCCCAATAAAATCGAAAGCCCTCAAAAACCCTAGCATCAAGCGACAACAAAGCCACTCTCCTCAAAAAATCCCTTCCACCACCACCCCAAGAAAAAAAAAAGAAGAAAAACGCAAGTGAAAATCGCTCTCTCACGCGTGGCAGGGAGCGTAAAATTCGCGCGCAGCCGCGGCTCTCTGCCTACGTCACGGTGCGAGCGGTGGCGGCCGCGCGCTGGCCTGGTTTCATTGAACCTGCGCGCGACGGCGGCGGCCCCGGAGTGGTGGGAGCTATGCATAGCCCGCGTCGCCGCTATATATAGGCTCTCGGTTCTATAAATAGAATCCAACTACACCGGTCGTCTCCCCACCACTGGGCGATGCGCGCGCGACCGAGCTTTTCCGCGCGCGCGTTGCTGTTGCAGCGGGGGATGCTGCGTGTATAAGGGAAAGAGAGTGAGACAGGAGTTTCCTTGTGCGTGTGATAGGGAAGGTCGTTGAGGGTTTTTTTTTTGGTGGATGGGGTTGGTGAAGGTTTGGAAGGTGGTTTGTGGATGGAAGATTGTTGAAATTATTTTGGTTGTTTTGGGTGGGGGAGGATTTCGAGTTTTTGTTTAGATGGGGTTTATTCGTGTTTTGGAGGAAGGTTGATTATAGGGGGTTTTTAAAGAAATTTAATTTATCTTTGCTGTTGGACAAGTAGAGCGGAATTACATCTGTACAAAATTAGATGGATATTCTGTAATTAAAGGGGAATTTCGCAGATGAAAAAGTGAAATTGAAAAAATGTCAAGAGTAAAGTCGATAAAGTCGATACCTATTATGCGGAACTTTGATTGGAGTTTCGTTTTATTAAGTTTTTTTTATCAAGTATATTGGTTTATTATCTGATAAGTAAAATTAAAACATATTTATTCTCTTTTATCATTAATTGTCATTAAATAATGTAATTGTACTAATCTAATACAGAATACGTTATTCTCTATAATTTTTTAACATCTCTAAGTACAGAAATACGTCTTTATTTTTATATTGTAAAGCACTTAATATTTTCTTTTTTTGGAACATTATGTAAAGTCCTATAAAAATGTTCTACTTGAATCATTACCTGATACTTTAAACTCCTCTTATTATCCTACCTTTTCCCCGAAACGAAACCAACCCAGTTATCTCGCTCTATTGACTAGAGGAATTCAGATTCCTAATATTCAAACTCTCTCACCTCCCAGACCCAAAAAAACGAAGTTTCGAGTACATAAAAGTTTCAGATTTCGACAGAGAAAGAGAGAAGCTCGCGCAAAGGGACCTGCAAGCACATTCACAGAAAGCTTCTGGGAACTGAGCTTTCTCTCTCTCTCCATCGGACTGCGTCCAAGCGGCCTCCTTTTTTTGCACTCTCCTCTCTCCACTTTTGATGACGACGAGCAGGCCTCGCCGGCGCTACTGTAATTTTTCCGGCCAGTTTTTCCTCTCTCCTTTTTCGCCAGTTTCTTTACCTTTATAATGTATAAACGGCGCGTTTCCTCTTTCACGATTTGTTTACATGTTCCGGGAGCAGCTGCGCTTTTTTCTGCCCAGCAGAGTCCGAGTTCGACTGCCCGCCGAAATAGACCCGCGGCCTTTTTTCCTCCCACGTATTTCGGTACCTTTTTACTTGACCGAGCCTTTTGTTCGGCAACTTCGTTCCGAAACAAGCGGCGGAACGGTAGTTGGATCTTGTCGGGTGAAAAATGTTTTGACTAAGGGAACTAATGTTTCAGAGACGCGCGCAACTGCTGAGTTCCAATTTTACAAAATCCCTTCCCTGATAAATGGACGAAGTTCGCGCTATCATCGCTCGAGCAGCGAAATAAATAAGCGAAAAATTACTAACGAAAAATTAAGGAATCCGTTATTGATAGACGACAAGAAGCTCGCTCTTATCCCGGCGCGCTTCCATCATTTCTCATTCTTTAGTACTCATATTTCAATCCGGAGACACCTCCCTCCATTCCATTTTTACAATTTCAAAAACTATACCCGTAAAACTCCACTCCCCCACTGCGCCGCACTAACTCAGCCCCCCCTCGCCGAGCCGCCCATTAACCCGAATAGACGATTCCCCGTATACGCAAAAATCTCCCGACGCAATAACGCGCGCTTCCCGCCCCCGTAAATAATAACCCGGCCGCGCAAGGGAAGAATAATCGCGTCCTCGGAGCGCTGCTTTATACGCGGCGTTAAAGGATTTAACAATCGAAGAAGGCGTTCGGTACAAAAGCTCCTTTACGAGCCCGCCGCGAGGAAATTAATTTCTTCCTGGAGTTCGCGTCTTGTGTTGGTGTTTTGTAAAAATGGCGCTGGGTTATTTTCATAGAGGGGAGGGGTTGGCCTATGAATTTTAATGGCGGATGCGTCCTTCTGGGATGTTTTAGAGCGTTTAGAGTTGATATGAACGTTCTTTGTGACGGTGATAGCGTCGAGGATAATGTATGCGTGATGCAAGGTGGAATCGCTGGTAATGATGTTTCGTGATCGATAGAAATAATTGTTTTGCGATTGACATAATTTATTTTCAGTGTTTTTTCTATGAATATCAGTCATAAATAACGTTTGATGAATTATGGTTTGAACTTAATGAATTCCAAGAAAAAGATGGTAGTATGAAAATCGATTAATTTTATAAATGATTAGGTATCTCTGATAAAATTTATTTCCTGAGAAATCCACTATTTTACGTGATTCTTCTATCACGTAATGTTCACTCTTTCAGATTTAGATAGCAAGAAATCACATCATTCATATTAATAACAGCAAAATTAAAAGTATACACGTGGCATCTTTATCAATCCACTAATACACAAATACCCCACCATAAACCATTACACAAATCAAGCAAACCACCCCCACAAACACAACACCCCCACCTTACTTATCCCGTCCACGTCAGCAAAGCCAGCGCCTAGAAAATTTCCTCTGCAGCCACTCTCCTCGTTCTCCTCCATGAAATTCATCGCGCATCCTGCCGCAAGAAAGCGGAGGCAATAGTCGTCGCGTCCAACGTCATTGCGCCACTATATGCCGCTCGCATCCGCCTTTCTTTATATTCCCTCTTTCTCTCGCCCTCTCCCGGCTCCTCGCATGATGCATGCACTAAAAGCACGAGCGCAGGAGGCCCGGCATTAAAATGTATTGCCCAGCGGCGTGATAGAAATATCAATAATACACGATGACGCCGTGAATTTCGCCCTCCTGCGAGGCAGATATTTTCTTATCGCTCGCGCGCGCGCGGCTACGTTCCGCGAAATTAAATTCTTTTTATCGTCAGAAACGCTGCGGCTGAATTTACACGCTGGCGTATATCGGCTGATGTATTAAGTAGGTGAGCGCGCTGCGAGAAAAATGGATGCGTCGAGAGGTGGAGATGGTTTGTTTTAATTTAAGCAGGGAAATAAATTGTCGAGTTGTCGAGTTGAAAGATGAGAGTTTTATTAATTTAGCGAGCAGTTTGGCGCGAAATTAATGCGCGGGCTGATATTTTTGCGCGATCGATTGGCCGCCGTTAATTAGCCGGCGCTATCATTTTATTACTGAAATTCCCCTGGAAATATACACTATCCGCGCGTGCGTATTAATAATGTTTACGCGCGCATACGCGTTTAATAACGCTGACTTTGTTATCAAAATTTTATTATTAAAATGTAGCCGCTATACGCGAAATTCGAGTTTGATACCGCCTCCGACATCAAAACGCCATTTTCGTATCGAATTAACAAAACAAACGTCGCTTTATTCTCGCATTTATTATAAACACCATTACCCCCTCCGTTTTTCCTCGATCCAAACTCGCTTTTCAATCTCTTCGATATCTCGCGCGTAAAACTTTCAGTAAACACTCCTCAGCCAGTTCCAAAATGCATTCATCACCCTCGGCAAATCCACTTTACCGGCGAGCCGAGCACAAACAGCCGAGCAGTGCACAATAACCCGAAATAATTCAGCGGCGCCCGGCAATTCGCGCGAAAAAGTCATGTTTCCACCTGTCAAGCCGGGCCGCGCGGGAAAGGATAGAAGCCCGGCGCTCTCCGCCGGATTACGAATTCATTCCAATCTCATCAGAGCGCCGAGCGTACGTGTATACACACGCGCGGGGCTACTTAAAATTTCACTCTCGCAGCAGACTCGCGAAAGTTGAATTTCGCCGTGCATGACTTACTTTCTCTCTTTCTCTAGCGCACACAGGCTTTTCAGGGGAGCTTCGAGTTCGGAAAGATAAGTGGGATGCACACGTAGCTGGAAGAGGAAGGGAAAACATTCGCTTTAGAGTTTGGCTTTTTAACTTTTTTTTTAGAGGATGTTTGGGAGGAAGTGGTGCTTTGGCGGGGAAAAGTGGGAGGAGCTTTGATTGGTTCCTGGACGATTTTGCTTTCGATTTTCAAAGCCGGTTGGTTATCTCGATTTTGTATTTCAGTTTGCGCACGTGTGAAATTGTTCGTGGCCTTTCTGATGGCACTAATTGAAAGTCGTTTTTACACCAGCTCGAAAACGCGCAAAGGTACAAATGGGGTTGAAAAAGCGGCGCTGGAGAGCTGCCAGAAAGTTTGGTGGTTTTGGGTTATCATTTTAAATGCGCATGAATTTTCAAATTATTCCAAAAATAGGTTTGCTGCTTTACCGCCGCGCTCTATTGTTGCTAATGGAATTATCAGCGTGTACAATGTAACTGAATTTTCGGATCTAATTTTGGAATTTTCAATTCAAAAACAAAATTACTTTATCAAGTTTGAATATAAGACTGGCAGTTTGCGAGTTTAATGGTATTTATTTATAAAAGATAATTAGATATTAGATATTAGACAGCAAGGATATATTATCGGACCAGATTAAATTGGAAATAGAGTTTAGCAAATTAAGTTATTTATGGAGCAATATAGCTGACAGTGTATCGATATTGCAATGCCGTATGAATGACGAGAAGATACAGGATCATTATTAAGCCGAATTCTAAAATAGGATGACAACGAAATATCGGGTATCTAATATCGAGAGAAAAGCCATCTAATCTGCAATATCCTATTTTCTTAATTTAAACAACGCGTTAATAATAATAACGTTAATAATATACTCATACTGCGTCGACAAATTACTTCAATGCGCTCAAAATACTCTCCATAAAAGAGAAAATGCATCTCAAATAAAACCCCATCAATAAATAAACTATAAAAAAGAACTAAACACCTTACAGATCTTCATAAAAGGGAGCATAGCTACGGCTCAATAACCATTTTCGGCCCTAGCCTAAACTACTCGCCCCTGCCGATACCAGCCCAGCCAATCCTCAGCTCAGGCTCGCTGCGACCTTTAAATCCGGATCATCATGCTGACCCCCCCTCCTCTCACACTTCCATAAAAGCCCCCCCTATTTATGCGGGCGGATAGGCCAGGGCTGCGCAATGACTTCTCAGGCTCAGGTCTCTCTCTCTCGACTTCCTTGCGCGGCCGTTCGTATCGCGCCATTTTGATGTAAATTAGGCCGGATTTACATTTCGCTGGCCCCGGCCGTTCGAGATAGCTTGGCGCATTGGTCGGCCGCGCGCTCAGACAGATATTCGCTTTCGATATTGAAGAGAGTTTGGGGATGGAGGGTTGCTTTTTTTAGATATAAAGAAAGATTGAAGATGGAGAGGCCGGAATGTATTATTGGGCGGAACCGGTTTATTGTAGTCGGAGGGTCGTGAATCGGCGCGTCGATTGGAGGAAAGCGAATTCGAGGAAAAAGATTGCTTTTGATTTGAAGGAGGTAAACTGGGTGCTACTGTGTACGTAACGCCCGAGTCGAGAAGCTTGCAGCTCGGAGAATTCTATCAAGGATGGGTCAGAGGTGAGTGTCGAATTGCACGTCTTTATTACTCGAGGTAATTTTGAGTGATTGCGTAACGAGAAAGCTATTGTATTTCTTAGATTAAAAGGTAATTTTCAACTCTGATGGAAAAATTAAAAAATACATGAATCTTTTTTGCGCATCCACGGGAAAAAAAAAACGAGCAAAAATGCGAAGCGAAAATTACCGAAAATTCAGAACCGAAAGAACGCCAAAGTAAGTTAAAAGCAGGAAAAAAATAAACGAAAAGCGGGAGAGACGCTAATTCGCATTCCGGGCCGTCGAAAATTTCATTAAAACAAGCCTGCGTCGCAGGCGTATATACGGCCCAGCAGCCGATAATTGCCCGATGCGTAAAAGCTGATCGATGCGAGCGTTAATTTTAAACGCTACACGTGTGCAGGTAGTTGTTATTGCATCATCGTCGAGCGCGAGCTGGAGTGACAAGGCCGCCGGAAGTTTTTGCACGAAAAAAGTTTGACCTATACGCCGTCTAATCCGGTTTGCGCTTTATGCTATTAGCGTGCATCGAGGATAAGCTAACCTTTTCTGCACCAGTTTACATCGGCTTATATAAATAATGCTTCAGAATGTAAGAATGAATAGACTTTTTTTATTTAATCGACGGATTTAGACTGTGGTACGGAATTATCGAGATATGTCATTGAATTTTGTTTCATAGGAAAATCAGTACTCCATGTAGTAATGAACAAGCCAACAAACAATTTAAACAATTAGTTAACGTATTTCTCCGTAAATGTTTAATCGGCAAATCCTCCTTCCACCGTCAAACCTAACAAATGAAGTCTCTTAATCAAACCCGTCCTCCCCAATCCAGTCCCGCCGCAGTCCCAAAAAGCGCAAAAAATCGCCAGAAAAAAAATCTAATCCATCCACACACGGAGAGCTACACTCCCCCCGATCGAAGCAGCAAGCTCACTCGCCAGTATTTAACGTATTGATCAACGAGCTTTATCTCTCTCTCTTTCTCGTCGTACCGGCAGGCCAATAAATATAGAAAGGCGCGCGAGACGCGCCGAGTCTCCCCCCCCCCTTTTCGCTGGTGCTGCAGCCTCGATCGAAGGGAGGGGGGGAGGCTACCTTCGCGGGAAGATGGAAAAGCGAGCCTGATTAAACTTCTCTCTCTTTCTCGCTCTCGGCTAATGCTTTATAAATAGGCGAGCCACGGTCACAGTTTTGCGCAGTGTCTGAGCGCCGCCTTTTTTCCGAAGCGGAGTTTTTAGTTGTTTTTCTTGGGCTGACAGCCTTTGCGATTGAGAATGGAGATTTAGCTGAGGTTAAGTGGCTTGATTGGGATTTGGCCTGATTTTTTGAGATTTTTTTGGTAGGGTTTGTAATTTTTGTTACTTCGATGCAATTGATAATGTAAATAATATGAGGGCTGTGGCGAAGACGTATTATTATTACAATGATAAATGCATAATTGTGCAATTGCTGAAAATCTGCGTGATCGAAATGTTTACGTTGAATGCACAAACTGTTGATGGAGCTTGATTTTTCTGCTCAAGAGGATATAAACATTCACTCCAAGCGGAAGCAAATATTTCACGTGACTGATCGCGAATGTAATCGGATAACTGTTTAAATGGAAAATCCAGTAAAATAAAAAGTAGCTACAAACAGATTTGCGCGCCAGGAAAAAAACCCGCGGACAATGTGACAACTTTATGTCCGTTATTTATTCGACTCTGAAATTTTCATTTACAAAAACAATTGACGCAAGTAATACGAAACGTACGTACGGCCACTCCCTCATAATCCCAGCCGTTATTTATATTTACAACACCGTCCAAAATTCACAAAATAATATTCAATTCGAGCGACCGTAAAACAAAGCATAATCGCATTACGCGCCGCCTAATTTACAGTCACTCCCAACAAAACGCGAAGCAAATTTCCGCCCATCAACCAATCGAGCGCATATAATCCATAAACACACGGCTGAATATTAAGAAAACTCGATGAAAAAAAAAAGAGAAGGATCGCTCGCTGCATGCATAGGCTAATTCCTCTGGCGAACTTCTAATTTCGCCGAGTGATTGATTTTGCCTGCGGGAAATACAGCGCAGAGGCGGCCAATTGTAGGCTACACGCGGGGATGTTCGCTTCTAGATTGGCTTGGACGCCGGCCAAATCTGTCGAGGCCCATTAAAATTAAACTACTCGTGCGAGAGCACGAGCATATTCGCAGTATGTAAATTGCTTGACTGTACGAGCGCGCGGCGTGCGGGGGAGGTAAATAAGAGCCGGAACTTCGGGAATTATAATCGATGGATGTCCAAGAGGTATTGTGAAGTTTTGTGGAGGGATGAAAGATTTTTGTAGAGGCTGGGTTGGTGTAGTTTTTGTTTTTGCGAATGGTTAAGGGTATTGTGAAAAAAGTTGATGGGAAATTTAGATTGCGCTTTTATTGGAGGCTGCGAGTTTATTAACAAGGGGAGAATTACCTTTTAACTTTTAAAATTGCTATTTTATAAGGAAAATATGTACACGCTTTTAATGTAGCTGATGCGCTGGCCATCAAAACATTTTAAGCTATAATTCACTGATGCAAAACAATATTCGTTTTGCGTAAACTGCAGAGGTAGTTAATTAACACAGAAATTGCAATGTAAAATATTAGAGAACCTAAAGTTAATTGTATCTTATGATACTTTAGTTTACTTGACAACTGTTACATCTTCAGTTTAATAACATTTTATTCATTTTTAAAAATCTTTTCCATATAAACACATTATTAAACGTACCTACTTCTTTATTAAAAAACACCCATTAACCAAAATAACTCCAGCGTTACCCAAACACATCCAAACTACACACTCGTTCTCCAATCTCAGCTCCCAAACCGCTAAAACTCCCTAAAACTAACCCCTTTAACTTTGTCATCTCCTATATTCCACAACTAACCAAAATCATCAAAACACACGCACACACACACACACACAAAAACACACACACACACACAAAAACACACACACACACATACATACACAAACACACGCACACGCACACGCACACGCACACGCCCACGCACACGCACACGCACACACATATACACACAAATCTAAACCATCATACAAGAATCTCAAAATTTCGCAAATAATTCCCAAATACGCCGCATGCGCACGGAGCAACGAGCGCGCGCAACACGTGGCACACGCGGCCTCCTGCACGCACCGCACAAGCTGCGAGCCCGGCCAACTTTTGCGTCAGAGTGAGAGAGGGACAGAGCGCGCACGCTGATTTTCCAGGTCGATGCTGCTATATGCGCGCGCTCTGCGCTCTCCTCGCCGTTATTAATTCAGCCTATCGACCTGCGTCCACGCGCGCCTATTTTTTTCCTCTCTTTCCGCGCACGGCTGAATTTCCGGGCCGCGAGCGCTTTGCGACGCGTTTTTCGCCGGAGCCAGCCGTTGTTTCATTCTTTATTCCCAGAATTTTTCTCGCTCCTTCGCTCCGACAGCTATTAGCGCCTGTTTCTTCATCCCTCCTCGCGTTTTTCCAACTTGGAGGTGTATAAAACGAACTCTGCGCTAGACCCACTCGTTCGGCGGTACAGTTTTTCGCGGCGAGCCACGTTATTTATCTTTCATATTAAGCTCGCGCGCGTAAAACTAGTTTTTTTACGCACTGCTCGGATGGAGAACAAAGTTTGAACCGGCTTGTTTAACGAGTAATTATAATACATAAATTCACCGTGCGCGAGCCTCGCAGCCGACGACAGCTGATGTAACTATACGAAAACACTGATTAATGCAGCTGAGTGTTTGATAAATAACGTCGCTGCATTAACGCAAGCTCTGTTGTTCGACTGTATTAGCATATCAGAAATGACTGCGTGGGCCCTGCCTATTATGCTCAACTCTGATATTTCTATTTTAGCTTGTTTATAATGCGAGTTGTTTTCGTCTCTTTTAGATTCGCCGGATGTTATAGCTGCAGCCACTCAAAATATTGCCGCGCTGACTTGGCAGCTACTTAGAATTATAACTTTACTCTTAGAACAGCCTGCCGCCTAAATAACTCGGGGCGCGAAGTAGTATAACGTATATTTAGTCGGACGCGAGCTTGAAAAAGTTCAGGGAAGAGCCGATTCGTTCCGCGAATTTTCTTTCAAAACGTCGGAATGTCAGCTCGATATTTTTAACAAAAATATTAATCGTCCGCCGGCGCGAGTCTCTTTGTTTAACATCCACTTCAATCGACGCTCGACTTGCACTTTACAAAACAAACTGTTGCCTCTCCACACTCCAGACACTCCATTCAGCCAGGCCGGCTATCAAAATTTCAGCTCCAACGCGCAAGCTCGCACTGGACTAATTAGTCCAGCGTCAGCGGCACTGGAACTTTCTATATACATATATATATACCCTTCGCGCAAACAAAATGATTCCCTTTCTCTCTTGCCTCGAATCGCCGCAACGGCGGAGATTAACGAAAGCCAATTGACGTTAGCTCGGTAGTTACGCGTGGGAGAGCGGCCTGAAATTGAATCGGCGCGCTTTTGTGCTGCCGCGGCGCGAAAACGAGAAGGGCATTAAAGAACGACTGCAGCGCCAGCCGTATTTTTACGGCAAACTGCTTCTGAAAGGCTCGTTTCGCGCGCGCTTCTAGCACTGGGATAGTCGGAGTTTGGAAAAAGTTTATGAAACGTTCGCGGTTGGGGATCGGCCGTCGGAGAGTTAGAGCTTGAAATTGAATGATTTTTTTTAGGGCCTGGTGGGTGATATTGAAATGAAGGGTATTGTTGCGGGATGAAGTGCCGGGGCTGGGGTATTAAGGGGTGTATGGGTACTTTGGTTTTTAGTGGGCTGTAGAGAAATAAGGAACTTTTTGCGGGAAGGTGACACTTTTTTCGAATCTCAGGGATTAGGTATCGATGGATGAATAGATATGTGAAATGGTAAAATTAAATCATCCTTAATTGGAGTTTAAATATAGGTTGTCTAATTATTATTATAATTGTAGTTGCCAGTTAGATCTTTAGAACAAAATTTGAATAATTAAGTTAGATTAATTGTCTATTCGGGTACATTGCTAATTGTGCAAGATTGATTTGTTTATAGAATTTAATAAATTTAGATAAAGTTAATTTTAATCTTTAAAAATGTTCTTATAAAATTTCAGACTGATATTTTATCAAGAAGTTTTATCATTTAAAAACATATTCGATTGAAGTTCTCTAATTTTGGATTTTAATATATTTTAAAAACCTAGAATAAAAATTTCCTAGACGTATTTCTAAATGAGAAAATTAATTTTGCCCTGAATTTTTTATAATTCACTATGAACGTTATTATATTCTGTGATCAAGTAGTTATAGATACTTAATAATTAACAAAACCTAACTATAACGTAACTAACCAACGTTCCGTATAAATCAATAATTTTCTTCACACGATCCCGTATCCTCACCCAGAGACTTCATCAAAACCAGCTTACTCTAACCGCCTCAATTTTCCCCATCCACAAAGAACGTCCACCTCGCCATATCTAATAAAAAAAAAATCCATCCCCTATCATTCATTATCACTCCCATAATCACACCCGACGCCCCCGCATTCAATAAAAGCCCCATTGAACGAGCTCCCATCAAAAGAAGAAGCGCAATGAATAATCCAGCAACGCATAATATTTCCCGGCGTATACTAGCCCCTAATACCGAACTAAGAAAACTCGTCCCGAGGAAAGAAAGCTCCTCGTTCCCGGAGCTTGCGCAAGCTGCGCGCGCGATAAACTTTCATCACGGCGCGTTTGATGAACTATAAAAGAGCCGAATATCGGGCCTGGGCGATGTGTTTTACGGCTCGACGCGATCGCCGACGCGAATAAAAGGTGAGAGTAGCCGCGCGTTTCTGCTTGTTTTGGGAGAGAGCGAGAAACAAGCAATGGGGAACGTTGAGTGCGGGAGCTTTTTTTCGTTCCTAGCCGGTATTCGCTTTTCTTTTGCGAGAAGGAATTGCGGGTTTATTAGTCGATCGTATCGCGGAAAGGTCGAACGAGCTCGTAAAAATATAAAGGTAAGGTTTTGTTAGGTGTACGGATACGTGTTTTCTCGATTGTTACTGCCGCTTTCTTTCTGGTGAATAAAATTCAAGTAACCTACAAACTTTATTATTCCTGAAATTAATGCGACTAAAATAAAATAATCACAGCTACATCTCGAAGTAGCTTAAAGCGCTAGCACATTCAAACAGCACAGCCGCGAAAATTACAAATTCCCAGGCTCCCGGAATCTCCATCCTACAAAAACAATTCATTATTGCCGCTGACGCAGGCTTGCACTCGTTCCTCGGCGTTGAAATTCGAGCGCGCAAACGAGTTGCGCAGAGCCGGCGTCGTTTAGAATTTCATCGCTGCACCCCTTAGTCAAGCTCACTCGATAACAAATTTAAAAAAGCCGGCGCGCTGCTCTGATTGGACGCTGGCGTCGTTGCGGATTCTCAAAGGACTCGGCGATTATTTCAGGCGCGTCGGCCATGCGCAGGCTGTATAAAAAATGAATGCAAAGCGAGAGATACACGGGCATGGAAAATTCACGCCTCGCGTGAATTACAATTTTAGCGCGATGACGCAATGGGGAGAGCCGCGCGCGATTATTACGCAGGCTCGCTCGAAAAATCGATGAGTTTATAGGCTCTACTCGTGGTACGAGCATCCAAAATCCGTCATGAATGACGTCCGATAAAATTAGCCGCTAAAGATAGCGGCTCGATTTCGCGCGAGCGCGCACAACCCCATCGGGTCTATTTAAAGAGGGAATAAAAAGAGCCCATCGAAAAAGGAGCAGGCAGGAAGAGCGCATAATCTGCTCATCACGTATGTGTCTCTCTCTCTTTCTCGCTGTATATATATATATGTATCCGATCGATTTATCGGCTCGGCTATATGCGCCCACGCGTCAACGTCACGAGGGATAGTCGAAGTGTCCGAGAATAGAGAGATATAGGCGAGATTTTAAAGCGCTCGATTATGTAAAAGGAAGAGTGTAGGGGAGGCTTTTCGCTTTGACAGAGTCGACGCTATGGATTGCGGTAACTTTGATGCGGAGTCGGCGCGTGTACGCGCGACGGTTTGAGGATGGGTGGCACGAGGTAGAGGGTAGGCGAGTATTTGAACTGCATTCTTGGATATGTTTGGCTTGCGGTTTGTGGAGCTTTGTGAGGAATGCGTTTTAAGATGCGGTTGGGGTTGGAGATGGTGGGAATTTTATTAACGAGTTTTTGGTTGTTTATTTGGTTTAATTAATGTTGACTTCGAAAAGTACGTTTTTTAATTCAATGTTGAAGTATGGTTTATTCTAAGTTTATAGTGAAGTAAGGTAATGTGGGTGAGGTAAAATGTAGAGATCGTTTTAAAAATCTTTTGGGGTCATGAAATTTTATATGATAATAAATATTGAATTTAATTTTACATTTAATTTTATCTTTTATTATAAGGTACTTAAAATAAATACTTTAATATTATGATATTGATATAACTTAAATTTAAATTCATAAAATATTTAAAAAATTTTAATATTATGTAATTTACGTTAAACCGTTTTATCTTTTTTCTCTTAATAAGTATAAAATACCGAATTTTTATAAAAAGTAAAAACGTTATAAAAAACGTTTTTATATTAATAATTCACACGCTCATCATTTGATCGAAAAGCTAAAAGGAATCTATTATTCCATCACAACTTTACACCCCGACTTTTTCTTATCAGCATCCACAAAAAAATCCACAAAGTATAAAAGAAAGCTATAAACAAGATACATAAGAACGAAAAAAAAAGGCGAGCGCTCGGGTTTTCGCGGAGGGAAAGTACCTAAATTCTGTTTGCCGGAGCTCTGAGCTGACGCTGGCAACAGGCAGATTGACTTTTCGTTTCCACACGGCAGATGCACAGCAAGCAACATGGCATACACAGCGAGCGCAGGCGACGATCGATAGGTTAACCTCTGATATACGAGTTAAATTGGCGCGCTTAAGCGAGACGGAAAACAAAAAAGGCCTTGCCTTTTGACGAGTCGTTTTTCATTCCGCCTAATTTTGCTTTCCCATCTGCTCCGATGCTCCGGCGTGTTTTTTTATCCTTGATATATGTTTTATGATGGATATTGTGAGGGTATGGTTGAGGTGGTAATTTTAGTGGGTGGGGGAAGTGTAATACTTTATGAATATGATGCATTATGTTTTTATGGAATGCATCTAAAACTAACTTATGACCTACTTGTTGTCTGAAAAAATATTTTTTGTAAATTGAATACTAAAATAAAGTTATTTTTAAGCCCTACTAGTTCCTTAAGATAAGCCGTTTTTTAACGTTTTAAAAACATTTAAGAACGTTTAAAAACGTTATGTGCTAGCAGGGTAATATCATAAATAGCATGCATGTACGGGTACTGCAGTAAGGTTAGATTAACTGTAACAATAAAATATCTAATAAAAATCGATAATAATTACAGCTCAATAAAACAATGCGTACATTTTGTTGATTATAAGTTGAAATATGTGGAATACGCTGGAATTTAATTTATGGATCGCGTCATGTAACTTGATTATTAACCCAAAAACTTATAATTAAAGCCCAATAAAATAACACGCTCACATATTTGTCGACAAACAATCGTAAATATTTCGGAATAAATATTTGTAAATAATCGACTGCAACATCTGGCTTAATTATAAATACAAAAAAAAAACTAACCTTTTACGAGATCAGCTTCAAAATCAAGCGTGCACTTTTACATCTACTCTACTTAAAACAACCTTGACAAATCAATCAGACATCGATGTGATTCTTTTAATTAAATTTAAAAGGACAAGATTAAAACAATCTAAAACTCTCTGCCGAACTGCCCACTGCAACGAATCGTTGGCAACGATCGACCTATACTACCGGTGGGTCCACTCCACTGCATAGTATCTGCCTAGACGCAAACGGTTATTATAACCTCTCAGCACTTGAATGAACCACGTGCGCCGACGGGCAAATCTGCAGAAAAATGGCGGGCCGCTTTCCGGCATCTGCCCTGTTGACGCAGTTTGTGCGGCAGGTTTCGAAGCCGATGGGCAAGCGAATCGTCAAATACGCGGCGGAGCGCCCGATTTTTCGTCGCTACTTCCTGCTGATCCCGGGTCGAATGTATCACAGATTGGAGGTTATGTTGCAGTCGCTGAAGAATCCGTCGGTGCACGCGGTTCCGAAGAAGAAAGAAAAACCGCCGAAGGAGCCGGATAAGAAGACGGGTGAGGAAGGTAAGGCCAAGGAGTCGGATAAGAAGGCGATGGTTAAGGAGTTTGTGAAGAAAATAGCAAAGGAGCCAGAGAAGTTAGTTAAAGAACTCGGGAAGGTGGTGAAAAAGTCAGAGAAGAAAGAGGCGAAGGAGGTGGAGAAACCGGTGAAGGAACCAGAGATAAAGGTGATAGGGAAACCTGAGGAAAAGGCAGAAAAGAAACCAGAGAAGACAGCAAAAGAAGCCGAGAAGATAGTTAAAGAGCCAGAGAAGAAGGCGACAAAGGAGCCAGAGAAAAAAATGGTAAAGGAGCCAGAGAAAAAAGTGGTAAAGGAGCCAGAGAAAAGGGTAAAGGAACCAGAAAAAAAGACAAAAGAAACAGAGAAAAAAGCGGAAACCAGAGGGAAGTTCACATACCCACAGATCAGCGATGACGCAGCCGTCAACCTTGGATCGCAACTTATGATTGAGGTTAGAATTTGATTGTTGTTTCACAAGCGGCATGATTGCTGTGAAGTTCTTAACTTTCCTATTCAAAGGCTGAATTTTACTTTAGTAGAGAAAGTAAAAATATTTGGCGTATAATTATATAAAGATCTTTTAGGCTTTTAATTTAGGCTTTTCTTGCATATAAAATCTACATGAAAACAACGTTCGCAACATTTCTGTCGAGACTCTTCAATGTTAGGTAAATACTCATTTTGCGAATATGGAATTTATTTTGCTACACAACTAATTTCACATTTTTAACTTTTACTTAAAACATAAAATTACTCTGTCCAAACCAAAGTTACCACATCCCGCGTGTCATTCCTACTTTTAAATTCCTCACCGCGCCTCGAAATCACACCTCAACGAAGAAACTAACCATCACAACCTTCCCCTCCACAGGTCGTGATATTCACTCTGCTAGCCACGCTGACAACGCTCCAGTACCTGCGCTCCTCGGCGAAATCCGCGCGCATCGAGGCGCGCCGGGCGGCCGAATTCGCCGCGCTGGAGGAGCGCAAAACAGAGACCCAGCAGCGCGTCGAGCAGCTGGCCCGCGAAATCGACGAGGCCAAGGCCCTCAGGCTCGAGCTTCTTCGCGAGCTCGACGACGGCAGCCTCTGAGGATGATAGCCACGCCAAGTTCTCCGAGATGAAGGCCAGCACTCAAGGCTAATATGGTCAGCTGAGAAAGTTCCTGGAGAAGGGAGTAGCGGTGCGCAGTGGCTCAGGGGAGTTGATTAATTCATTCGTGAGAGTGAGATTGTCGGTTTGCGAGAGCAGGCGCAGGTTTGAGAGATGCAAGATTAAGGGAGAGGGAGGAGAGAGTTTGGCGAGGGGATTGATGAATGGAGTGGGCGAGAGGCCGGGCTGGCAGCGGTTGCGTGATTAGTTCTATTTTTATCGGATGGATGAGATACGGCGCGATGGGATTGCGCGTTTATGTACGATATGCTGCTGATGGTTTAACGAGAGATTGGAGCTTGGGAACTGTTTAGTGTTTTGTGGATTTTATGGCGCGTTGATGAATTTTTATTTTTTAAAAGTTAGTTTTTTATGTAAAAATGTATTTGTGAATAGATAGTAGAAGAAACTCTGCAAGATGGAATGGAAATTTATTTAAACTAACGAAAGCACAAATTTACTAACTGCTTATTGTAAGATGGACTATTGTTTGATAAAACATTCATATAATTGTAATTTTAAAATAAGTTTTATACAGATAAATCTATAAATAAAAAAAGTTCAACCAAAAATAATTGAATTTTATTTCGGCAAACCAGCACTCGCTCATCACTCACGCCAAAAACTAATAAATTTTCAATAATTCCAGAATTCCGAGCCCGAAGCCAATCCACTCGGAGCAATAAAATATTCCTCAGCCTCGTAATTCCGCTAATTTCTCGGAGAGAAGTGGGCAACCTTCACCGATCAGCGATTCGACTCGGCGCTGCTAACGCAAATAGACAACAAAGGCAGCAGCGGCAGCGAGCTAGCACAAAGAGAATAGAGTAACTAGAGGCTCTTCAAGACGTGCATAGAGCGCGGATAGAGAAGAGTGAGAGAGGTGGGGGAGAAAGTTCAGTGCCGCAAGCGGTGTCCCAGCGACAAACCGCATCCTAATCGAAGCCGATGGACTGCCGAGGCCAGCCAAGCGGCGAGTGCACTTTGTCTAAGTGCAGGCGTGCAGGGGCGTTGAAGATATTGTTTTTCGCGCACGGTTTTACGGGATTTGCCGAGAGGCTGTGAGGAGGAATGAAGCCGAATGTTTGGAAAGGTAATTTCAATGTAGAGTAATTCAACTCGCTTATTACGAATAAATCTTAATTCATAATTGAGTAAGCTATAAATTTAATTGTCTGGTTTTAAATTCAAATAAACAGGTTAAATGCAAGACGGCCATTCAGTTAAGCATTCAAGAAGCGAATCAGCGGGAGAGTTCTCGAAAAACGAGCCGGCCTCGCTAATCAAATGAAAACCTTCAACTCTCAGCCTCTCGTGCCGCTCTCGAAAAAAAGGCGGTAAACACCAATAACCCAAAATAAGATTTCTATCTCGGCACTCGGCAACCGCCTCGGCAACTATATACCTTTCGAAAAAAGCAGCAGGGCTGCACTCTCTCCTTCTCTCTTTATCTTTCACACAGCCAGGCCGATCGAAAGCAAAGAGAGAAACGGCGCTGCTCTCATTGACGAGGTCGAGTGGCGCGAGGAAGCGGAAGTGCCGGCGATGCCGAGTCCTCCTCGACGAGTGGAGGAGAACGAGAAGGTCTCCCGAGAGATGAAAGGAGGAAACAGAAAGAGAGAGAGAGATGGAGAGTCGATATCGCGCAAAAGCACCGCGCACCGGTAATTAGCTGCACTCGAGGTTCGGCCTGCTTGTAGTTTATGTAGGAGAGCTACGAGGATGAAGCTTGGAATGCTTGGATAGGTGTGGGTTTGTGGGTGGGTATTGCGCGAGCTGTCTGAGAAAATGTTTTCTGGGTGGAGAGTTAAGATTGGGAAGGATGGCAGAGTATCAGCTTTGGAACGGTGGTGAGGGAAGCTAATTTGAAATTTATTCGATTTACGAGTTTGATTGTTGAGATTTTTTTAATAGACGTTTATTTTGTTTTGTAGTCTAATAATTTATTAATACAGTAATTTTATGTTGATTGTTAAATATTTATGGGTGATTAGGATAATGGTAATAACTAAATTTTAATTAGAATTCTATGTAAAATTTTGCTAGAGTTGTAATGCATATGTTTTGAGATTTACTTAATTTCGATTCTTTAATATTAAGCGCATTTCTGAAGCAATTAAAAACCTATTATAATATACTAACAAAATGAATGTTCTAAAGTTGAAAAATATAAAACAATAACGTATTTTACAGAAATATTTAATGTATATAATATACTAAAGAGAAACTACAATACGCAATGGTTTATTCGACTCAACAATAAGAAGCTTAAAATCAAAAGAATTTCACCATCCTCACACTTTCATCTCCGCTCCCGAAGCGCCGATAGAAATATTTATACATCCCCTGCGCACACCAAACGCACATTGGCGTGTTGACTATAAATTATCGAATACGCACCGAGACTTTCTATTTGTTTTCTATCCAGAATAAAAAAAAAGAAGCAAAAAGCGCGCAAGCGAGAAAACATTGTTAGATAAAGTAGAATAGACGTATAAACATCGACGCGCAGAGCCAGCGGTCCATGACGTCGAAAAAACGAGAGGAAAAGTAGAGCCCGATATTCTCCCCGGCATACGTTTGCATAGAGATCGGATCCTCTGCTATGCGCGCAGACATATGTATGAGCGGGCGCGCGCTCCAGGTTCGATGGATTTTCAGGAGGAGCCTCCTGCCTCGCTCCGATATCTCGTAAAAGCCGCGCGAGATTGATATCTCGTTTTTTGCGCTACAAGGGCGACGACGGAAATGGCAAAAGCGCTCCGCCAAAGGCCATGTATGTAAAAATACTCCCGCGATTTTTCTTCTCGACGCCCCGGATCGCTTTTTTTTTTCTTTTCCGACGGGGGGGAAGAGGAAACACGTGCATCGAGCGCGAGAACGCTGGACTGTTCTAGTTTTTTTTTTCCTTCCTCCGAGCGCAGTTTGAGAAAAACGTACTGCTGGGGTGGACGTTTTTCAGAGATCAAAATTTGTATGAGATCGCGGAGTAAAAATATATTGAGATGGATTTATGTAGGCTTTTTTGCTGCAGCTGTTTTTGCGGGGTTGGAGAGAGAATTTGCATTTTCCGGTTTACGCAAGGTAAATATTTGCTTATGATTAGGGCGCCTCTGCGGAGTCTTAAGATTTTTCATCGGGTAATGGGATACTAATTTTTTAAAAGCAAATCTTTGTAGGGTATCAGCATTCTTCTAGTGAGCGGGCTTGAAAATTATGAGATTGCATTAGCTATTTTACGTAAAATATGAAAGATCCTTCATTAATTATCTTCATTAAAATATGAAAGATTTCTAACTATACCATTAAGTAATTAATGATTTAGTTTTATAAAAGCAACATAATATTCATTTCCCTGAATAACCCGGCAAAATAAATTATTCCACGATCTTTAGAACACTTCCACAAAAATCAACATTCAAAGTCAGCAACCACCAACAAACAAATCACCACCGAAAACCAACATCCACCAGCCAAACCCAAGACCGCAGCACCTCTCCTCACCTACTCTCACCTCGCACCTATCAACTTTCCCTCCTCCCTCTCTCAACTCCTTCAAAAGCTCGTTCGCGCGAGATTTTCCCTGACGTTCCGCCCGCCGAGGCCGCGCTGATATGACGCGCGGGACTATACACACTGCGCCAGCTCAACCCGTGCAGCTGGAAACTATATGCGCGCGTCTCCCCCCTCCTACCCGCGCGTATATACACTGTGAGGCCTCGGGTGTATTGAGAGGAAACTCGGGGCTTGCTAATGGACTGCTAATTGGCGCGCGCGAGCGGAGAGCTTTTTAGCGCGCGGACACAATGAGCGAGCGCTAAACATCGCGATGCTTTCCACTTGATAGCGCAAGCAAGCTTTTTTTCTTCTTCGGCTGCCGGCTCGATTTTTTCCCCGGTCGAGGCTGCGAAATGATTATTGGAATTATGAGGAGGGGGAAGCCTGGAGGTTTTATGCGTCTGAAGGTTGGTGGTTGGGTTTTGTTTTCTTTTTGGTTTGTGGTTTGGTGTCGAGTGAGCGTCGTTTCGTATTTTCTTTAGGACGCTTGGGTCAACAATTTTTTGTTGGATCGATGGAATGGATCAATAGAAAAAGGTATGCGTCGTCTGTTTCGTTGCGATGCGGTGGGCTTTAAAGGGATTTTGAAAAAAAAAACCCTTACAGTAAACTTTTGTAGCGGCGAGTAGATACATAAAACCAAACAGTGTCGAGTAAATATGCACACGCGCGGAGATTGTAACTTCCAGCGAAATCGCAAATATCGAGCTTACGGAGGAAGCTCACCAGAGTAAATTTAAATTAAATAGAAATGCACTTAAAGCAGGGTAAACAGTACATGATTTTAAATTTACATGGCGGTCTGACGCAATCGGGACAGTTACTACTTATCCTCTCTCGCTCGATATTTACAGAGCATTAACATAGTATGTTATGAATTAAAGAGGGAACCCGTTATTTCAATTATTTTTCAAATCTCCCACCGTTTACACAAAGTCTGCATTACCTCCGTAAATAATAATAATTAAACATAATACTCCCACTAATTTCAAGACCTTTAATTCAGTACCAGAGCTCCACACACTCGATTGAATTTCCATCACGCCAAAATAACATCCGAACGTTTTTAATTAATCAATTATCTTTCCCATCTTCCATTCCTCCTTGCCCCGGCGTCCTCGCTTTCCGTCAATCTCGCTCGCCTGTGTACGCCGCAGCTGCATCTGCCGTGCGCGCGATAAAATCGATATAGACAGGTTTTCTCACGGCGGCAGTTTACGACGCGTTTACGAGGCCGCGGGAGTGCATCGCGCTTCTCGAGCCTGCCTATCTCTTGAGCCTCCCTATGTTTTTTTTTTCTTTTTTTTTTGGCTTGCATGAAATCGCCGGCTATTAAGCCGCGTGGATTTTTACGGCGTGGAAGAGGAGAGGCTTTAATCGAGCGCACTTGAACGAAGTGGTTGAAGAATAAGGACTGATGGCGCATTGATTGGGTTTAGATTGTGTGTAAGTCTGGTAGAGAAATTGGTTAACGTTTACTGTTAATTTGGTAGTTCGAACACTGTTAGAAATATTAACAGACATAATGGGTTAAAAAAATTACAGACAAAATAACTTTTATTATTAAATAATGACTTTTGTAATTAACAGACAAAATGTTAATTTAACCGACAAAAAATTTTAACAGACATGCGTATTTTTAACCATAAAAAAAAGGTTGGAGATACGTAGATAAACGTTGCAAACGTTACTATATTATATATCAGCTAAAAATCTTAAAAACTAGGCTACATCTAACCATCAATACCCTAACCATCTTAGAAAATTAAACCATCCGTCTTTGATCCCATAAACCCCGCTCGCCAAACCCACCAAAATCACCCGCTTTTTCGCGCCGCTTAACCCAACCATATAAATCCCCGACAAATTGGCAATGCGGCTCATACCACGCCGGCCGCAAATGGACTGTGCCCAATCGCAAAATGTCGCAATATACCCCCTACATCCACGTATACCCCACACACCGCAACCAGCCCCGGCGTAGGTATAGAGAAGATTTAATGCGCGCGAGGAGCTACATTGCTACAGCTAAGAATCGCGAACGATATTTCCCCGAGGCTTTCGAATAGCGCCGAGTCAGGAGAATCACAGTCGCAACATATGTGCGGAAGAAACGAAGCTAAGTGTTCGATCGCCGATACCGTTCTCAAAATCCCCGGGCTTAATCGTAAAAAGAAAATTACAGTCCATTGCCCTTGGATAACATTAATTCCTACGCTTTGAAAGCGCGCCTCTAAAGCTAATCGACAAAAGCATTCGCCGAGAGGAAACAACGCTCCTCGTTAAAACATGAAGAACTAATCAAGCCTGCCGATCGTTTATCATCCCGCATCTCGCGCAATGACCCGCGGCGGCGTTTAAAGACGAAAGAACAATGCGAGCTCGCGCGTGAGCCCCCCCTGGAATTAAAACGCTTTAACAGCTGCGCTCGTCTGTCTCGGCGTGCTCATTGTTTCGCCGCAAACAAAGCTTCCTCTGCGGCGGCGAGGCAAAGCGCATAAACAAACGGGGAGAGCGATTATTCCAAAAACTCGGCCGGTCTCTCCATTTTCCCGGAGCTAATGGGGCGAACCGGCGTGACGTTGGCTTAATAAAGCGCCAGCGCAACACCTCAAAGTAAACAGAACGGGTTAAGCTTCTTCGAATGCGTTTCGCGCTTGGGAATTTATTAAAATGGAGCAAATGGGGGAGTTTGGCGTGGAGTTCTGGGGATTTGTTTTTGAGGATGGTATTGTTTGGGACGGGGGAGGTGGAGTTTTGAGGAAAGCGGGTGGGTTGGGTTTTTGGGGAGTGATTTTGGTGATGGGAATTTGAGGGTTTTGTTTGCGGAGTATTAATATCTTGATTTGTGAGGATAGGATTAAATATTGGTACGGTAATTTAATTTTGAAATGACATTTACCGAAGTGATTGACAGTGTGATTAAGCTATTCATGTATTGATTTTATTTAAACAGTCCGTATTGATTTTAATTAATAACAGGTTACAGTATCGTTGATAGATGCATTTGCATAAATAATTAATAGGAAATAAATTCATTTATTACTGAATGAAATACGGTTTTATTAATTCTGATAAGAAGTTTTCCATCAAAAAATTAAGAAAAAACAAATTTTAATGATACATAGTAATACAATAAAATGTTAAAGGAAAATAAAAAATTATATTAACTTCATTTAAAAAATGAAAAAATTAACAAAAAATGTGACCTAAAACATATTTAGTCAAATATTCGTTACTCAATGTTTCAAACTTTATTTTAAAACTGGAAGCTTTTAAAAAGTACTAAAGCCGTGGTTTTTACAATTTTCATTTCCTTCACATATTTCTTACTTCAAAATTGAAGTAGCTTTTCCAAAGATGACATGCATAATTCAAAATACTTATTTAAATATCACCAATGCAGATACGCTATTCAAAATTCTATATACCTCTCATTTCTAAAACTGTTACTCATCATTTCAGATTAGATGAACCAAACATTATTCTCAAGAAATAAATACCATTAACCCAAACAATACACTAGGTCAACAAGCTACAACCTAAAAAAAACTAGTCTCGGAAGTCCTTCAAACGCTCATTACGAACGGAAGAGATAAAGAATATCAGCGCCAAAATTCCTCCCCCATCTCCACCCGGAAGCAGCAAACGGCACGCGTAAAAGTCCAAGAATCGTCCAACTTCCATCGCATCCTCAAACTTCCCAACGAAACAAAAACAGCCACGATATTTCACGCCGCGCGCGATACTCCATTAATTACTCCCCCCCCCCTCCGTCTCTGTAAAAAAAACAACACTTTCTCCAAAGACGCGCTCGAATATATACGAGAGCGAAACAATGCGCCCAGCGGAGCGTCAAGTCCCTCGACCTTTCCTCCCTCTCGCGCGATAAAACCGGAAGCCTCGCGCGTTCCACTTCTCGCGCGCGCGAGCCATACTCAGCCGTGTGTAAAGGACGCGATAACTGCGCTTCTTCCGAGCTTGAATCTATCTATATACGTGTCCCGCGAAGGGCAAAAAGTTTAAGGACACGTGGGAGAGTTTGGAGTTTGGGTATGTAGTGGGTGGGGAGACGGTGAGATTGTTGGTTACGGCAATTGATGTATCGGAACTGATTTTGCAAGCCGGGATTGGTGGTTTATAATCATTTGATTACTGCTTGATTGTGGGTATTGGTGGTAGGCGTTGAGCGAGGATTATGGTTACGAGCGCGGGAGCTCGGTTGGTTCGGGGAATTGAATGTAATTGTGTGTAATTAATGAAATGCGTGATTCGATTTTGCTAACTTGGCTATTGTTATGATTGTGGAATCTGAAGTTTTAGCTTAGGTATTATTTGTCGACTTGATTAACGTAAACAGATGATGTTACCTTGGAATTCTCGGCGATTCGTAGTTTTATAAAGAAGTTGGCAAATACACACCTGCAACAGACAAAAAAACAGTTCGTCACATAAAACAATTCAACGCAGCACTGAACAACAATAAAAAATAATCCAACAAAGTCCCGAATTTCTCATCAGCCTAAACCACTTCATCAAATTAACCATAACCGAAAATTCCCGAAAAGCCCGGGAGCACCAGCGCTAAATCACTTATACACCAAGGAACTCCCATAAATTCATCTTTCAACCCACCCTAACCCGCTCCCAAGACTTACTCTATGATCCTGCCCGCGTCATTGGCGAATAGCTGGCCAACTTGTCTCCTCTCGACTTGGTAAAACTTGCCCGCCTCAAAAGCCTCTCCCTCCCCTCCCAACTAAGTTTCGCTCTCCGCAGCATCATCCGTCCGATCTGCCAGAGCGCGTAGACGTACATATCCTCGCGTAAAAAGCAACGGCCCTACTCTGGCGGAAAAGCCAGGAGCAAAACTGTCGGCGCCGAGGAGGCAGCGCGATTCCCCCGATCGAATTTCGGCGAGAGCCCGAATTTCGCGCAACTTTTCGACTATACGTATTATGTGTACGTCGAAAGTTTGCAAGCGTCAACTTTCTTGGCGGTCGCGCGGAGGTGTGTGTGTGTGTGGAGGAAGTTCGGGGAAGCGATTTTGGGGCGGTGACGAGGAGGAAGACGTGGCTGTTTTGACGCGGGCAGCGGTAAGTGGGTCGAGTGTCTGTGTGACTTTGAGGAGGAGGAGGAGGAGGAGAGAGAGTAAATGAGTGTGGAAAACGCTGGGCGATTGACTTTTTAATTTGTTCGGGGAGACGAGAGAAGAATTGAATGTGAGTTAAGGTAAAAGTTGAAAGTGAAGGAGGAGGTAACTTTGAAAATTGATTTTTTTACTTAAAATTACTCGATAGTTTGAAATCTTTCTTGGATAAATGAAATCAGCTTGGATATTAAGACAGCTCGCAGTTCATACATAAAAATCATATATTCTCATCCAGGAAAAAAGAAAGTCGACGCAACATTCTTTTCCCCAGTAACGCAAACAAAACCATAACAAAACCCGCAAGAAAATCCAAATCGCCTAATGAAAAATAATAACCCCAGGATGACGCATGAAAAAGCTCAGAGCGCCGGCAATCAAAGCTCCTTACATAAAAGCCGGCAGCCCCGGCTCTTTAATAATCCACATCCTCGCTTTAATCGGGCTCGAAAAAGTCAGCTCGTGTCGATCTCGCGCGCGCTGCAAACATTAAGCGATCGCGTCATTAAATAAAAAGCTCCCCCCGCACGCGTGCACGCACACACAAAGCGAGCATCGCTCGACAAAAAGTCGCCTTTGCGACGCGCGACGAAAAAAAAAAAAAAATAACGGCTGGGGAGACAAGAGAGAAAATCGATTTTACGAGCGGCCTTTTAAAGCGGCCCGCACGAGGCGGTGAATGACGTTAAAGCAAAAATGGACGGAGCAAGCAAGCTCATCGATTTCCGGCTGCGCGCGCGGAAGTGCAGCGCGCGAATAAAGGAGATTATGCCGGTGTGATGAGCGCTGTGCGGGTTTTCTTGTTGGGGGAGCTTTTTAAGCCTGTTTCTTTGTTAGCTTTTCGAAGTGGCATTGCGTTTTGAGCCCGCGTGTTTCTTGTCTATACGTCGGAGTTGACTGGATAGTCGCGATCGATAGCTTATTTTTCGCTAGTTTTTTGCGACACGATTAAGTAAATCACTTTATGGTTATAGCTTTAATCAATTGCGTGTTTCTATAAAACGTTTTATTATAAAATATAGAAACTAATGAATAAATTAAAAAATATATATATTAAAACTAGTAAGCAGTTCTACATACAACAATGGAGTATTTTGAAAATTTTCACATTAAAAGTAATAAATACCTTTCTAAATAACTGTGTAAAGATTATCGAATCTTATATATTAAGACCCTCTCCCTCTCCAAACCCTTTTCTAAAACCCTCACAGACAGTCAACAGAAGCTTACCTCTAACTTTCCCTTCCTCCCTGAATAATAAAATAAATGTGACTTGGGTCGAAAATTCGTTTCTGATATGACTTTCCTTCCTCGTCGCATACGTAGAGCCCACTTCGGGCATTTATCCGTCATTATGTATATAGCCGGGCCGTTCATTTTTTTCCTTCGCATACGCGTGTTTTAAAAGCGCGTATATAGCTGCCCTCGCACGCATGGGAATGAGATGGAAGGACGCGCGCGCTTATTCGTATATCTGGCTTTTGGATACAGGCCTCGACATATTCCGGTCACATATGCGACATTAATCAGACGAGCAAGGAATCCACTCTCTCTCTGTTCGGCCTTTTTGCTTCTATAGGGCGAGCCTTTTTTTCCGTCGACGTTTTGAGGGATGGGCGCTAAGTGCAGCCCTCGGGCCTGCTGGTGTATTGACTTCTGCCGGATGTGCGGATGTGTATCGAACGTGAGGGGGATTCGTCATACCAAGAACTTTTGGATTTTCAACAGTGATAAGTGATGGAATAGTTGCTGACTGAAACATCGATTTTTATTCCAAAAGCCTGATGCCGCTATTACTTTAACTAACTCAAGAATCAGAATAAATCGCTTATAAATAAACAAGAATTTTTTGCATGACTATATCACCAGGCGCCCGAATACCTCCGAAATATTCTCCCGGCACGAATATCCAAGAGGGAAAATCATCCCCCCAATACAATCGATACGATACACGCCCTTTGAAAGCGACGTATTCACGTTACGCTGCGCTTTCCTTTTCACTCTCCGTCGAGCTTTCGCTAAGATACGGGGCAAATTTTTCTCTCCCCGCAGGCGCGCGCGCGAGGTCCCTGATTTATGATTGCCGCCTTCTGACCTATCCGGAATGATCTATAGTTTAGGCCGCGTCGCGAATGCGTGCAAGCACAGCCGGGACTTTATCATATCTCACCCTGCCGGGGATAGAGAGAAAAAAATCGTTAATACGGGGAGGCCGGGCTGGAAAGATAGATACACGTGTAGATGGATAAAGCGGCCTCTCGTCGAATCGGAGTCGAGCTTTTCTCTTTCTTATCGGTGTCTTATCATCGATGAGAAGGAGCTTTTTTTCGTAGTTTTTTGAATTTTAGAGCATGAGGAGGAGAGGAATTGCACCAGAGGAGGACGTTGTCTGTCGTTGTTATGCAAGGGACGGACTTGATAAAATGTCTTTCTTTTGGGAGATCGTTATTCATTATTTCTTGCACTAGTGTTTTAAGAGGTCGTGCGTTGTATCAAGATTTTTCGGAGAGTAAAATTATGAATGCAAAGCGGTCATTCGAGGAGATCGTAAGGGTATATGAATTCTTTAGTCTGTCGTTCGTGCTTATTTTATAAATCTTACAGGGAGAATCTATCAGTGGAGTCATCGCTTCTTAAAAGTCCAAATTATATTTTTACGACTCCAACGACGTGGCTGTATTGCCAATACATTTACTCTTTGTAATATTTTTTTAGTGCTTTTAAGGCAGTTTCGGTGTGAAAAGCATGTTAATAATCAAACAAATTACTTATTAACTGACCTTCAATCCTTATCTAACAAAAGTACTTGACTACCGACTGTCTCAACCAGACTTCGCTTAAACTTTGATGAAATAACAGCAAACCGATCGGACTCGTCACTCTACCTGCCATTTAAAGCCGGCAAAAATAAAGCCTTCTCAGAGAGGTCAGCCGCACATAAATCATCAACAGCAGCTCAAATACTCGACTAAGGCTCAATTAAATCAATCGAGAAGAATTATCGGAAGGGTTATCGTCGCTTCTCTGCTTCGCCGAGCCCGTCCAGCGATTATATTTAACGCTCGCTTGTGAAATCGGGTCGCCTGGATTATACACACATGCACATACACAAACACACACGTGAACATCAAGGCGCAGTGCAATTTATTCGTCATTGCGTTGGCGAAGTATATACACGAAGACCAGAGTCCCTCGACGTATTATATACGAGTGATCGGACCGTGGGTGTATAATACATCGAATGCATGAGATCAACGCGCGAGTGCGTAGGTGGGTAACGATTGGAAATTTATGTGGGATATCGTACGCTGTCGAAGTACGTCGGTATGATGAGAAGTGCCGAGGTGGAAAATGGTGTTTTTGTGAGCCGAAATATAGTGTATACTATAGTGGCAAAACGAATGATGATGATAATGTAATGCATTGTGACTATCATTCGAGATATGCATTATGTAATCTTCAGTTAGATGTTTAAATTAACGTCAAGTTTAAAGATACCCTCTAAATATGAAATAAGTAAAACCTTTATTAATTAACTTTAAGTAATTAATTGGTATAAAATAAAAATTTTAAATTAAGTATTAAAAGAGAAGGTAATCTAAATATGAAGAGATAGAAAGGGTTAACCTAAATATACTAAAAGCTTTCTACTTTTAAAACAATATAAAAGCAAGCTTTTTAATTTATCCTAACGCTGTCGTTATTATTAATTTGGATTATTGAAAATTTTTTGTACAAAGTGCCAAAATATTTCATGGATTTATGAAACTTTATAATCGCTGTATTTTACATTCTATGTTGTTTATAAAACTTTTTTAATTCTTAATTTTAACATTTTTGTACAAAGTAGAACTCGTATGATTTTACAATTTTTATGATATTAAAAACATCGAATTAAATTCTATAAAAAAAAAACTATTAATCTCCATGTATAAGAACTACTTACAAAAGGTAACTACTTGTTAACTCATATTGAGCATAAGAATAAATTATCTCCCGTGAGAGGAGGAAACAATAAATTTAAACTAAATAATGAAAAGAGAAAAATGTTTAAAGGTATAAGTATTAGACTACAATCCAATTGTCCCCTCTTCTCATGGGACATAAAATTATCTCTCATGGGAGGTAAAAATAAATATTTTCACCCTGAACATTACGTTAACAATTATTGAGTCTAAAGCCCTTTCTTGTTGGTAGAGATTAATAGATTCTTACTTTAAATTTTGAAGTATTCAGACGAACACTAGATTCCGTTGTATTTATAAATTCGAAAAATCGAACGCATCAATAGCGGTAATTGACATTGTGATCGTAATTATAATATGTATAGAGGAAAAATAAATAGAACCTTTTGAGTATTTTAATTTTATTATAATTTTACATAATCGCGAGGAACAAAATATGCCATCATTCTTATTATATGAACTGACTTTTCTTTTACAATTCTCATTAAGTCATAATTTATGTTTACAAAATGATGACGTTTTCCAAACAATAAAAGAAGAATCAGAATTACTTAAGGTAAGATTTAAAATCTTCAATCTTAAAACAATAGAAGAATTATTTATAATACATTATTCATTACTATTTTTATTTAAGCGCGCAATACTTGATGATTGTTTTGAAGACCACAACAGACCAGTTGTTATAATTGGAAATTGGAGTAACAAAAAGGATAAATTTTTATTGGAATTAACATCTAGACCAGTTTATTTGCTTGAACTTAAAGAAGCAGATGTCTTCGTAAAATATAAATTAACAACAAATAGACATTTACTATATCCAGTACCAAAATTCATTATTGCTGAAATTAACAAGAACCTTATTACGCTTACTTTACAAAAATTAAAAAATTCTGTATGGTGGAACATTGATGGATTTTTTTTAATAAAAAATATAATAGTTGATAATTATTGTAAATTCGCATACGCTTTATTCAAAACTCTTTGGAAATTTAATATTTTAAACGCAGTGTTTCTATGTCATGACTCTCTTTCTGGAATTGCTATGTATACTTTCAATCCATTTTCAACGACACCACCTAATTTTTGGCAAAATGTTGGAAGTTACGTGCAAAAAAATGGATATCCATTAACATTATTTATGAATAATGCCACGGCAATATTTTCTTCAAGATTTCAACTGAATCAAGATAAACAATCGATGTGTGAGGCTCTTTATTTTGATAGAACTAAAAATCTTACGGGTTATCCCGTAAGGATTGCAACGACAAACTATTATGACTACATTGAAAATCGCGCTGGAATGATTCTCAAAAAAGATTTTTTTAGCTTTTCAAAAGCAGCAGTTAAATTATTTTGGACAAATCTAAATGTTAGCATTAATTACGTGTCTTTATCTCTGAATACGTCTGGAGTAATAAATAGACATGGCATTAGTAATGGTATAATAGGTGATGTATTACGAGGTCTTTTCGAGAGTCGAACTGCCTGGGATTTTCAGCGCGGTTGGTGGAAAAATGAGCTTAACTTATTAGTTAAAACTGGAATGTGTTTTATAACTAAGAAAGAAGAAATATCTATAATTGAACGGTTTGGTATAGTATTACCAGAATCCGTTTGTTTGATGCTTATGGCAATTTTTATTATGACAACTACTTTGCTTGCATATTTTTTGAAAGCCAATTACATGGACGTAGGATTAGATGTGCTACGAGCTGCGATAGGTTCCTCAATGGTTCGAGCCCGACCAAAAACGGGCCTAACCAAGATCATTTTCATTGCTTTGATCTTCACGTTCATGACGGTCAGCAGTTTTCTGCAGAGCCAGTTAAAAGTAATTCTGACTACCATGCCAGTACGGCAAAAAAGTATTGAAAGCACGTTCGACCTAATAAGTAATCATTACAAAGTGCACGCTACTGATTACCACTTACAGTACTATTTCGACAGTCCGTTTATAAGCAAATTTACACCTGTCGAGAATTCCACATCGTGCTTGAAATTGCTGAAGAAAGATATCAAAGTAGCTTGCATAACCGATTGTATCTGGGCCAAGTATAAATCTGACGAAAATATGGATATTTCAACTGATACGTTGTTTGATAGATATGATGTTATTGTTTTTAGAAATGACTCTCCGTTGCGTACACGTGTCGAAAAAATTTATCATAATATAGTTGAGTATGGTTTATTGGATTACATACTTAACCTTGAAGAGTACAGATTCGAAATATCAAAACAACAAAACTATGGGATTTCATTACATCAGTCGAGACATGCTTTTTATTCTTTAGGGATTTCATATACATTTTGCTTTATCATATTTATTATTGAATTGAGTCTAAACAATCGAAATGTATTTTTTATTAGAAAAGTGAATGTGAAGTGAATAGAAAAGTATTAATTAGAAATTTCTGCTCCGTTATTATTAACATGGTTATATTTGCATAGAATATTAAATAAGAAAATAATACATAACATTATTTATTTATTTATATTAATATTATTTATTTTCTTTAACATTTTAAGAGAACACGTATCAATATGTTAAGTTTCTATTTGCAAAGTTTTATCAATATCTTTAAAAATTGATTTTTGTGGTAAAGCACCTTAAATAAGTAGTGAAAAATGTGAAATTAATTTTCAGTTATCGATTTTATAATAAGTAGTATCTTAAGCCTTAACGATTCTTCTTGATATATGTACATAAATTAAAAACTTATACAAAGGTACATGTTTTACTAATCAATATTAAGTAAAGTACTCATTTTTCATAGCTAGAAAATATGAATGACGGTAAAGGACGTTTTAGTTTTTAAGAGACGCTAAACGAAGAAAAATTAATGTAATACCTTAAAATTATTATGATAAGATTATTGCAATTATTCTATGCAATTCTATATAAATCAAACATTATGTCATTACGTGTAATATGTGATTTGACTTTTTTTATACAAGTTTCAATGAGTCATAACTTATATCATCGAAACAATTATGTTTCCAAAGTAATAGAAGAACAATCAAAATTTATTATGGTAAGATTATAAATATTTAAACAATCTTAAATTATTACAGAAATTATTTATATTTTTTTTTACTATTTTCATTTAAGCATGTTATATTTGACGAATGTTTTCAAAAAGATAGCGGACCAATTGTTATAGTTGGTAATTGGAGTTACAGAAAAGACAATTTTTTACTCGAATTAACGCCTTGACCAATTTATTTACTTCAACTTGAAAATAAAGATAACTTAGAAAAGTATAAATCAAAATTGAATAATCATTTATTAAATTCACAAAATGAAAACAACAGTAAATTATCATCAGTAAGAAAATTTATTATTACTGAAATTAATATGAATCATATCGAGGTAGTTTTATATAAAATAAAAGATTCTAGATGGTGGAATATTAATGGATTTTTCTTTATAAAAAAGATAATTATTCATAACAGCTGTAAGTTTGCATACGTATTATTAAAAACTATTTGGAAGTTCAATATTTTAAATGCAGTTTTTCTATGTCATGACTCTCTTTCTGGAATTGCTATGTATACTTTTAATCCATACTCAACAAAAGCGCCTAATTTTTGGCAAAATATTGGAAGTTTTGTGCAAGAAAATGAATACCCGTTAACATTATTTATGAATTATGCAGAGCAATTAATAACTTCAAGATTCCATCTATATCAAAATAAACTATCGATGTGCGAGGCTCTGTATTTCGATAAAACTCAAAATTTATCCGGTTATCCCATAAAAATTGGCGAGACAAGTATTTATGACGATGTTGAAAGTCGTGCTGGATTGATTATTAAAAAGAATATGGTTCATTTCTCCCATGCAATGCATGTCCTATTTTGGAAAAAGTTAAAAGTTAATGTTAGTTTTGTGTATATTCCTTCGAATCTAACAGGAGTAATCGATAGTAATGGCATTGCTAATGGCTTAATAGGCGATGTGCTCCGCGGTGTTTTCGAGAGTCGCAGTTCCTGGGATTTTCAACGTGGTTGGTGGAAGAATGAACTTAACTTATTAGTTAAAACAGGAATATGCTTTGTAACTACTAAAAAAGAGATATCCATCAGCGATCGACTCGGTACAATATTCCCGATATCCACTTGTTCGATTCTCATAGCCTTTTTCATTGTAGTAACTACTTCGTATGCATACTTACTGGAGGAAAATTACATGGACATTTTTTTGGATGTGCTACGTGCCGCAATTGGTTCTTCAATGATTCGAGCCCGACCAAAAACTAAACTAACAAAGATCATTTTTACAGTTTTGATCTTTACGCTCATGATGGTCAGCACGTTTTTGCAAAGCTTATTTAATATGATCTTAACCACTAAGCCGGTACGACAAAATAATATTAAAACTTCCTTTGATTTGATAAATAACGGATATAAAGTACATGGCGATATCTACTATTTGCAATACTATTACGATACTCCATTAGAAAAGGAATTTAAAGCTGTTGAGGATTATACAGCTTGCTTGAAACTGATGAAGATAGACATCAAAGTAGCCTGCATAACGGATTGTAGCTGGGCAAAGTACAAGGCAGACGAGGATACAGAAGTTTCAGAGGACTCATTGTTTGATAGATACGATGTGGTTCTTTTTAAAGATGATTCACCGTTGCTTAATCGAGTTGAAAAAATTTATCATAGACTGGTTGAGTATGGTTTTTTGGACTACGTACTTGACCTTGAAGAGTACAGATTCATGATAAAAAAACAGCAAACCATCAAAAGGATTTCCATGCAGCAGACAAGACACGCATTTTATTCTTTAGTAATTTCATATGTGTTTTGCATTTTTATATTTATTGTTGAATTTAGTTTAAAGAACCGAAATGTATTTTCTAATATAAAAATATGAATTAGAAAGTTATTTTTGTTTATTTCTATAACTACATTTATATAGAATATTAAATAAGAAAATAATGTATGAATGGTTTATATTTTATTTACAATGGTAAACCCATGTTTACACCAAGGCCGAATTGAAAGAACGAAATATAGTTCTATTCCAGTTATGTTATTATACAAGATATATATTTAATTACATAATATGTTATCTTACATTTTACCTTTGATTTTGCATTCAAATAATTTAATTTTTTAAAGATTTTTTATTAGATTTAATCCTTTCGCATAATATATATTATTATTAATATATTATTTAAAATTTCTATTATAGTATTTGAAAAAAAAACTAAGCGTCAGCAATAATTTTAATTTTAGTTGATTATTGAGGCAAGAATCATTCGACAGACGGAGAAACATACAAATTCTCGATGAATAATTAATTGAATTATACTGAGAACTGACGATTGAACTTGGCACTACTTCAGTTAAAGTCGCAGAGTATGTTTCTTCCGGATGAAAAAAAATTCGAAGTCTTAAGTAAAAAATATTTAACTTTTATTATTAGTTTTCATCTAAATACAATAATGTTTATACATAAAAAAAACGAATTTTGAAGAGTAAGTCAAAAATCTGCATAGATCGGTGTTTTTGGAGCTCGCAGTGTTGCTTAGATATGAGCTGCGGCGGTCTAAAGCAGAAGAGAGAAGACCATGTAACTATCGATTAAGATATGGCAACCCTTCCCTCGTTACTCAAAGCTCATCCAATATTCACAAAGTTATACACGCGACATTTAGTTAAGAAACTGATGAAGAAAGAAATTAAGGTAGCTTGAAAAATAAATTGCAGCTGGCAAAAGTACAAAGCAGATGAGAATATGGAAGTTTCAGAGGATTCATTGTTTTACCAATACAACTTAAAAATTATAAAATAGTTATGTACGGTTTATTGAACTACATACTGTTTTCTTTATATGGCGAGAATTCTTGCAGAGCTTGTATTACGATAGGCATATGTTTTTTGCACAGAAAAATAAGATTTTAGACAGTTGTATATTTTACGGTAGCAAAAACAAGTTATTCTTTTATGAGTCGTTCGTAAATAGTCGAACATTCAATATTTTGATAGGTAACATTACTTTTTTATTTAATTAAAAAATTTCTTACTTTTTTTTGTGCGAGTTAAGTTATTAATACAAGTATGGACTTTTCAAGGCAACTATAAAAACCGAACATAAAATAAATTAACGTAACGTATAATAACGTAAAAATTACTTTTCAAAAATATTAATATTTAATATTTAAAAAAATTAAATCGACTTTTTCAAGTTTACTTAGTGCTAGGAATAAAAAAAAAAAACTTGTATGTACATTTATGTTTTTAAAATTCAAATTCTATAACATAACCGTTTTGCCTTGCTATAAGTATATTAATTTATAATAATTTAAAAATAGTGAAAGAAATTATAAATTTTTTCATAATATCTTATGTCGAAAGAAAACAATTAATAGAAATTTTCGATTTTTCGAATAAGTTTGTAATCATGCATATAATATATTATATATTCCTCAAAAAGAATATGTTATTGTTTATAATATGTAAAATGACTTTACTTTTACAATTTTCAGTGAGTCAGAACTTATTTTTAAGAAAAGATCTCATTTCCCAAATAATAGAAGAACAATCATCATTTCTCAAGGTAAAATCGTAAAAGTAAACATATTTAAACATATTTAAATTTTTAGAGAAAATATTCATAATTCTTTTCATTACTATTTTTATTTAAGCATGTTATATTTAACGAATGTTTACAAAATGATAGTGGACCAATTGTTATAGTTGGAAAATGGAGTAATAAAAAAGACAAGTTTATATTTGAGTTATTGTCTCGGCCGGTTTATTTACTCGAACTTGAAAAAAAAGATACCTTAGAGAAGAATAAATCAAAAATTAATCGTTATTTCTTAAATTCAAAATATGTAATTGTCAGAAAAATATCACCAGCAACAAAATTTATTATTTCTGAGATAAACATAAATCTTTTAGATCTTGCTTTAAATAAATTAAAAAATTCAATATGGTGGAATATTCATGGTTTTTTCCTTATAAAATATACAATTATTTATAACAGCTGTAAATTTGCAAATGCCGTATTTAACAGTGTTTGGAAATTAAATATTGTAAAGGCAGTGTTTCTGTGCCATGACTCTCTTTCTGGAATTTCTATATATACATTTAATCCATTCTCAACAATAGGCCCTAATTTTTGGCAAAATGTTGGAAGTTTTATGCAAGAAAACGGTCACCCATTAACATTATTTGTTAACTATGCTGTGTCAATATTGCCTTTAAGATTTGATCTGTATGTAAATAAACAACTGATGTGCGAGGCTCTCAATTTTGACAGGACAAAAAATCTTTCTGGCTATCCGGTAACAATCGCGGCATCAAACGTTTACAAAAACCTTGAAAATCGCGCCAAAATGATTCTTAAAAAAGACGTGTATGGATTCTCGAAAGCAGCGGTTAGTTTGTTTTGGACAATTTTAAACGTTAATGTTACTTACATATTTTTTCATTTGTCGGCGACTGGTGGAATTAATAGTGATGGCTCTGTTAATGGTACTATAGGTGATGTATTACGTGGTGTTTTTGAAAATCGTAATATCTGGGATTTTGAACGTGGTTGGTGGAAGAATGAACTTAACTTATTCGTTAAAACAGGAATATGTTTTGTAACTACTAAAGAAGATATATCCATCAGCGAGTGGCTTAGTGTAATATTTCCACAATCTATTTGTTTGATTCTCATGGCCTTTTTCATTGTAGTAACTACTACTTTTGCATACTTATTGGAGGAAAATTACATGGTCATTTTTCTGGATGTGCTACGAGCCGTTATTGGTTCTTCGATGATTCGAGCTCGACCAAAAACTAAACTAACCAAGACCGTTTTTACAGCTCTGATCTTTACCTTCATGATGGTCAGCACTTTTTTGCAGAGTTTATTAAATATGATCTTAACCACTAAGCCAGTACGACAAAATAATATTAAAACTCCCTTTGATTTAATAAGTAATGGTTATAAAGTGCATGGCAATATTTACTACTTGCAGTACTATTATGATACTCCATTAAAAAAAGAATTTAAAGCTGTTGAGAATTTTTCATCTTGCTTGAAACTAATGAACAAAGACGTTAAAGTAGCCTGTATAAGAGATTGCAGCTGGGCCAAATATAAAGTAAACGAGAATATGGAAGTTTCAGAGGATTTGTCTTTTGACAGATATAACGTGATTCTTTTTAGAGATGACTCACCGTTACTTAATCGAGTCGAAAAAATTTATTATAGAATTTTTGAGTGCGGTTTAGTGGAACATTTACTGGATCTTGAAAAATACAGGTTTACAAAATCGAATAACCAATTTTTCAAAAATATTTCGTTGTATCAGTTAAGGCATATTTTTTATTGTGTTGGAATTTTGTACACGTTAGGAATTTTGATAATGTTTTTAGAATACATCTTTAAAAAAAATTGTGGAAGAAAAGTGATATTATTATCTAGAAAATATTTTTATCGTTTATGCTTGTAAAATTCAATATTGTTGACCTTATTATCGTACAGAAAGTATTTATAATTGATTGTTTGATTGTATACAGTAAACACCGTGTGCAACGTGAGCGTTAGCAAAATTAAAAAAACGAAAAGCCTCTGCTAATATTTACAATATTTTTTCAAATGCGTATGCTAAATGGCGGCAATATTGTAGTCATGACCACAGGCATATGATTATTTATCTAGATTATTGGTTAGTTCATACTATGGAAAATTTAACATACAATGCGGCATGAACTAAACAAAAATCTGAATGATGCATTTTCTGAGATTCTCTTATGCCTGTGGTTATGTCTGCAACGTGACCAATTAGCGGTTGTATTCGGAAAAATGTGATTGATCCTAAATGCACGTATATACATAAACACGAGCTCGCAAGCTTGAACACATAAATGTATATGTAATTAACCCGCTTATGATATAATTATCTTATCTGTCTCGTATACCTTATATCATGATACAAATTAATTTTTTTTCGTTTCTTTTATATTTAAAAAAAAAAAATTCGAAATGATTCGGTATACTGCATAAAATGAAATCGATTCTGTTCTATTAATATTTTACATAGGATTTAACGTATTACTCAATAACTCTAAAATATTTAGCGAAGGAAATTTCTATAATGATAAATAATTATAAATTTTCAATTTCAATATAAGTATTATTGCTTGATGTGTATATGTTAGAACTAAGATAGAAAACTAAATAAACAATAAAATACAATAAAAGTAATGATTATAAATGTTTTTGAACAATAATTATTTACTTTCTTGCCGGGGCAGTAAAAAATAAGTTTTCTTATAATCATATGTGTGTATCTCAGAATCTATATTACCTACTTTTATCGACAAAAATTTATTCTTTTTGTTTTTATAATAGAATGGCAATTCAAAATCAAGTTTTATAATACTTCAATTCGATATTTAAAAAAATCATACATATTAGTTTAGCTTCAATATATTATTTATATTCTCTTGTCCACTTGTAATCTCTTAGATCCTATTTAATTTTCGTTATCATTACAACTTTACTTACGTCATACAGAGAATCGCTTTGAATGATTGAATGTACTTAACAATTAAACGACTGGCTCGTAAGAGAAATACTTCTTTGTCTTTCTCGTATACCTTCAACAATCATACGCACACATACACACTACTACGTTTAAATAATAGCAACTCGGATTCATTTTCAATATAAGAACACAGTAACTAAAAAACAGGAAGAAGTAAAGAAAAGGCTCTCGTACACACCAACACATACACATAGATACATTTACATACATTCCTCTAACGCAATTCGTTATCGAAGCACATGTTTCACAAACTCCAACAAATCCAGAACTTTCGAACATTCCTAAAACTCTCTCTCAGCCAGCAACTCACCTCCTCGGCGGAAAAACTTCCGTATCCTCGAAATTAGCTCGCTTCACGTGCCAGTCGATCTCTGGCTGTATAAGGAAAATCCATTCAGCCTGGAGAACTGACGCACCCTCCGCGGCAAATCCCGGCGCCGCTAAGTTATTCACTCGTGATCGCCAAGCCTCTTCGAGATAAGATAAAAAAAAGATGGGAGCGCCTAACTCTCGGCTCATTCTGTATTCCTGCTGGCACACGAACGTGACGTAATCGGTAACCGGCGGAGTTTACGGTGCGGATTAGCCGTTCCTTACTGTATGATTGTTTCGAAAAGTTGATTCTTTTCTAAATATAATTATTGTGGATTGCGTTTAAACGGTCTGTAAACCATTTTCTGAATTTTTATTATTTTGAGAATTATTACTTGATCAAGTTTTGATAAGTACGAAGCAAAATACAATGAATATATGTAATTTATTCTACATATATTTATCTATCGAAAATTGTAGAAAAAAGTAATAAATTTCGTATGTACATTTTCTAATGACACCAAGCGCAGCCGTATTCCAAGAATACAAACAGTTAATCAGGAATTACCGCAGATTAACGAGTAGCGAAGTTCCTTATTCTCTCTTATCTTTTGTTTCCTTGAAAAATAAGCTCCCAGGATTATCGCGTGCGCATTGAAAGATGTGTTTTGTGTAAATGTGTCTAAAATAAGTATTTCGTTTCTTTTACTCTTGCTGTGTTTTAACTGGAAAAAATGAACTTGATGCTTCATTTGAGAACGATAATTGAAGAAATTTAATTAAATGGATTCAAATAATAGATTAAAATTTTGTTTGTTTGAATTTGTACTTATTTTATGAAACTTTCCCGCTCTCACCAATTGTGTTTTGTTCTAATTGTATTGTATCTGTCATTCATATTTTTATTTATGGATGAATATATACCTTTATTTAAATTTAACTAAAATCGCAGTTTATATTTATTAAATAATGATCCTTTTTGAGACGAAATATATTTTTTTTAACTTCAACAAAAAAGTATCATTCGAAACGGAAGCTATAGAAAACTTCCAGCAAAGGCATTTGTTTTTCTATATCTACAGAGTTTTATACAAAGTTTTAGATCAATACGATTAAAAATAGTTGAGATATTAGTTAAGCAGGTAAGCGACAAAAGCCTACAGTTTTTTTATCTTTTTCGACTACTGTAGGCATCTCAAAGTCGGCGTCACCGACGTAAAGTGATTATTTCTTTTCTAAATCTTCGTATAAAACTTCTTTAGATAAAGAGGACAAATGCCACACTTAAAAGTTTTTGTTAAACTTAAAAAACGCCGTGACTATGGAAAATCTCTTAATAATAATTGATTTTCAATGATTTTTATCAATCGGAAGGCAGCATCGGTCGTCGCTAAATTAAAATAATTAAATCGCCCAACTTTTCTAAAATTACCAAACTAGAGACTATCTCTGACGGTCGACTCAAGAGAGCTCAAATCAAGTGGACGTCCACTAGTGCAAGAATGGAAAAAAGGAACGAAGGGTACAGTAATAGAAATGGGAGATCCTCGATATACGCAAATGCGAGGAGACACTCCGAGCTTTTTCCGAGGTAAGAACGGATCCGCGACGCTTAAATTCAAATCTCCTTTTTTATTATCTTGCACTTTTCCACTCGCGGCAATTTTTCTCTCGTTCTCCTGTCTTTGGTCGGCGCGCATCGCCGGCGTGTACTTTCCGCTTTTGCCGGGAAATGCAATTCGTTTCTCCCTCGGTTCGCTCGCTTTTTCAGCCGCTTCGGATGTCGCTTATCCTTGTTTAATATTCAAACCTTACGTTCTTCCTAAAGAAGTATGATTTATCGGGGAATTCGCGTTTTTTACAATTCACGCAATACTCTGCAAAATTATTTTTTTAAAAATTAATTTCACTTTAATTTATAAGAAGAGCATTTCTGTCGGAAAAAAGTTTTATCTCGCAGAAATCCTTTCTTACTGCAACTCCCGTACTTTAAAATACAGTAAAAGAATTCCCTTGGCCCAACGTAAACGCAGCTACTCAAGTGCACCAAACCATCCCTCCCAAAATTACAACCATTTAGCGTCCTCGTCAAACCTTACCTTCCATCTCCTTCAACAACCTCCTGCAACAGTAACGAAACAATCGTTCCCTCCAAAAAGCCAAAACTAATTTCGCCTTCGTCCGCGCGTCTTCGCTTTTTTTCCTACTTGCCTGGGAGATAGGTCAGCGTCGTAATTTCAAATTTCGCTGCTTGAGTGCAGTGCCGCACACGAGATTGTATCATCCACTTTTATCCCGAAGACAGACGCGCGCTGCAGTGACGCAACGACTTCCGCGCCCGTCGGAAGGAAGGAAGCTCGGGCCCTCGAGCTTTATGTATATAGATGCGAAACGGACGTTCCTGAGCTTTTTTTTGTTGCTTGTTCGCGGGCTTGTGTTTTTTTTTTGCTTTTTTTTTAGAAAGGTTTTGTTTTTAAGGGGATGTGCGTTGGATTGTGGGATGGATGGACTGTTGTTGTTCGGTATTTTTTTGTTTTAGAAGAAGACTGTTGGTTTTGAAAAAGCGTTTTAGAATGTTTGAAAAAAGTGGAGATTAGCTGGGTTTAAAAAGTATTAAAAGCCTTATTCGGGAAAAACATTATTTTTCTCGTAAAATAATATTTAAGATTTATGCTCTCTTTTTAGGCAATAAAATGTGTTTCATCCGCGTAATAAAGTAAAATAATTTATTGTTCAAAGTTTCGAAATAGAAATTTAAATTTTAACAGACAACAGAGTTCACGTCGGTGAAAATAAAATAGCTACAAGGAACTGTTATACAAGAGGTTTGTATATTACATATAAAAAGCTAAGTAAACAACTGAACCAGCGCGCAAACAAACGCAGGCATTAACATAGAATAAAATTCAAATCTACGTCGAGAAACATTGACTATCGCCATACAAAATTCCTGCACGTACGTGGAAGTTTGATTTCATGCGAGTGCATACATCAATTTATCAGCGATAGTAAATTTCGTACCTGTCCCGGCGTGTTTTGCAAATCCTAAAGCATACGGAAATGGAAGCGAAACGAACATTTCTGCGAATGGTCCAGTACATAAAACGTTTGGAGTCATTCGTCAGTAATTTCTTCCTGTATTTTTTTTTATTTTTTATATTTTTTATACTGTCAATAACAATTTCGCTTTTATGGAGTACTTCTATTTTACTACTATTTGTATACACTATTTTCATTTTTTAGCTATCTCAATATTCTCTAACATATCTTTCGCATTACCAAGGAACACGATCACGCAGAAACTTAATATTAACACCCAGAAAAATAACTAATTAAATACATTACAAAAATAATTCCAAGGGATCAACCAAAACCCAATTCACACCCGTTCGAAAACCAAATTTCCCCCATCACAACCCCACAAACCCCTCTCATCTCCATCCAGCAAATTTCCAAAGCGAAGTGCCCTAATAAAGGCGAAGGGCCGACCGACCAATAACCGGCCGTAGGCCACGCGATCACCATACGCGAGCTCAGCGCTATAGAGTCTCGTTCCGGCGGTAACCGTCCGGGCGTAACGACACGCCGATATCGGAAGTCGGGCTGCGATAACGGCGAACTTGAAATTCTGCGCGCCCTGGGCTATTGTCCTCGGGGTGGTCGGCTACTCGCGCCAACCGAGCGGATTTGATTTTTGCGAGGAGTCGGAGAGTGGTGATGTCTGAGCGGTGCGGCAGGTGTTGGGAAAGGGGTGTTGTAAGATTTTTATTGAGTGGTAGTTTTTTTGCGAGGATGCGGAGGTGGGATTTTGATGCGGCGAGGGTCGAGGTGGAATTGAAGCGGTTGTTCGGGGGAAGGTTTTATTGGTATTGCACTGGTAGTGTTGATGGATGATGAAAAGATGTGATAGGCCAATATTGAAGTGATGTATATCATACTGTTATGAAAAGAATGTTTTGTTTACACTACATTTGTCAGCGACGCGCAAAGTCTCGAAAATTGCTATTCAAAAAAGGCTCTGAATTCGAAATTGACGTCGGAAAAAACGAGCTGTACTTAAGTCTATCCCACAATCCACGACAGTTGATCTCGGACTTAGCAACAATCATTTACCGCTCGCTCGTCATTCAACACCACTCCAGATCCCTTTTTAATCCCCCATAAATAACCTCCCCCCCCTCAAACCCAGCCCGTCAAAAAGTAAAACCACAAGCGCGTAAATCATCCCCCGGCCTAACCCAGCCCTCTCTTCCCGAAAAATTGAAACTTAATTACCCCGCAGAGCTCTCCCCCCCTATCCGCAAACAAGCTCAAAGCCATCCTTCCATCCTGAAAACAAAACAAGCCCCTCCTCGCAATCTAAAAACCGTCGGTAGCAGAATCGCGCCTTTCCCCTCTCGCCTATATACTCGTCCATCTTCGGCTGTCCGCGCTGGCTGAAAGGACGGCGCGGGCCGATCTTTTCCGGCTCACGATTATTAAATTTGCGCTCGCAGAGGAGGTAGATATAGGGGGAGGCTGGAGGCTTGGAATCGACGGCTCGGCGTCGCTGGCCCGTGAGACCTCGTTTCCGGCGCTCTGCCGACTGGCGCTCGTCTTTTTCCACTTGCCCTTGAGAAAATTGACTGAAAGGGGGATATAGACAGGGGATGGAGGGGGGGGATGGGTTTTATTTTCTACTCTGCGATCTACTTTATGGCGGGCGCGCTCGTTTTGAAAGAGAGGAAGAGAGCGGGACGGTTGGCTTTGAGGAGCTGGGAGAAGGCTTGTCGTGTGCCACTTTTGTGAATGAAGCTTTCCCGATTCTCATTTTCTAGTCTGTCTTTTCGATCGGAGAATTTCATTGTTAATATTTTTAATCCCCTTTTTAGCGTCTTTGTCATGTTAATTAGCGAATCATAAACTACGTCTATACCTTGAAAAAAATCACACTCCAAAAAAGCCTCGTTAAATTCCAGCGTCCCCTAATTAACTACTCCCGCCCAACATTCAAGAACAAACCTCCACGGAAATGCGCGGCGTTACTATAGGTACTTTTCGTTCGTGGCAGCGGTGCAGGATCACGCGGAGATCAAAGGCGCCACGCGAGATGTGAAATTTTGCTCTTGCCGACATCCAACGGAATTTTCGATAAGCGAGTGTAGGGGAGGAGGCGTTACTCGCGTTCGGCCGATTAAGGGGAAGTCGGCCCAAGTGTCGGACGAGGCTGGAGGAAGTGACGCTGCTGTCGCCGCAGCTGCGATGATGTCATCAGGAGTGAGAGGAGCTGTGGATCGAAATAGTTTGTAGAAGGAAATGTTGAGTGGTGAAATGGTGGGGTGAGGTCTTGGAAAAAGGGGTTGGGCTGAAGTTTTGATTTTATTGTGATCTAGTAATTATAAGCGCTTTTTCGATGTTGTAATAGTTTAAACAGATTTACAAAAGTAGAAAGAATATTAAATTTTTTCAAATATGTTTTCATGCCTAATATATAACATTTAGTATACACAGTTAAAATTTCAGGTAATTTTGTACGTATTTTGTGAAAAGGGAATCGTAAAAGTTTAACGGAAAATTTGCGTAATTATCTACTGCTGCAAATTATAAAATTGATTGACGTAAAAATACGATAACTTGACGTAACCGGTAAACGGTATACAAGCATTTCGTTAAGCACTTTTAAATTTGAATACCAAATATAAATATATGAATTATAAAATTCGATTTTTCTTTTAAGGCATTCATTTAGTCTTTGCACTGAACACGTGACTAATTTTAAGTCACCAACAGTACATAGTCCTTTGAAATTTTTAAAGAAAATATGTAAAAAATTTAGGTTACGTTTTTATAAACACAAAGTACTACAATTAAAACTAATTGATAACTTTCATTTAAAGAAATAAAGACTCTTTTTTCTTAATCGATTCAACTACACAAAAAAGTATGATTTCTCTTATTAATAAATTTTTAGTATGTATTTCCAGTTCAATTATTTAATTTTTATGGAAAAATCGTATTTCAAAAACGTTTACATATTTTTATTACGTACAGTTTACGTAAATTTTAACGATTACGATTTATGAAATACGAAATATTTTTAATAGTTTTCATAAATACCGATATTTACGTACCACCATACACTGAAGCAATGATGGGGAAAATAGAAGTTGATATTATGCTTGAGAAGGTTGGGTTAAAAATGGTATGTGTTTACATAACCATTTTTGTAGGTCTAGAGTATGGCCAGTGTAAAACTATCCAAGTATACGTAATCTTAATACTTTACACAAAAATTGTTAGTTTTACGTATAGACCTGTAAAATTTCACAGATGGCGTTCACTTTATACATAAATTTTCCGCTATTATGACTTTGTATTCTATATTTTACAAATAAAGTTACGCATTACAAAATAATAATTTAAAGTTTACAAAAAGAAAAAAGAAAAACTAAAGTATTGATAAAATTGCGCATGGCATTGAAAAAGAAAAATCAGTAGAAAAATCGCGCTTTGGTTCGACGCACTCATTCATCCAACTTACCCCCATTAAATAAGCGCGTTTTTCTCAAAACACGATCCACAGCTTTCCGTACAGCACACATAAATCCATCCTTTCGTCCATCTTACCCTTATCCTCTACAAACCCACATGTACCCAAGATTCCTTACTCCACGAAGAAAAAGCGAGAGTAAGAGGGAGCGATAGCAGAAGGGCTACATCGTCGAGGAGACGTCCTCTTATAAAAGAGCATTGAGAGCCGCAAGCTGTAAGAAATCGACCGAAGCGCTTTTCGTCCGCTCTCGCGCTCTATTTATGTTTACGTATGGTCTGCGCGCGCGGCTTTGCCTCTGACAACTCTTTGCTCTTGCTGGGATCGCTCGTGCGCGATACGCTTTTGATATCCGGACTTTTTTTCCCCCATCGACGTGCTACGAAAGCGAGATTCAGACTTTATCGAATCTCGTGATTTTTCCGAAATTCGAAAAACATGATCGGTATAAATTTACCACTATACCGTAATAGGTTTATAATACAATATTACTTTTTTAACTGGTCGTTAGAATAAACGCAAAAAGTCCCTTTCACATATTTCTCTGTAACGAACATTACCCCCAATATTCACGCCTTAATTTAACTCTAAAAGCCCATTAAAAGCCTATAAAAAGACGAGGCAGCGCCTCCGCACTCCGTCCCTCCCTAAAAAAAAGCGCTAAATTATATCGCAGCTTCCCACGGCATCAAAGGGCCCGCGCGGCCAGTTTTTCATTTCACTTCCTTCAGCCCCGCGCAGTCATTTTTCCTCCGTCTCTCGCAGAGAGGAAAAGAGAAAGCGAGTTCTCTGCGCGCGCAGAAGTCGTGAATTTGTCGACCCTCTCTTGTTTTCTATTTTCTCGTCATCTTCCCTCTTTATCTCTCTTTCTCTCGCCCCCCACGTCGAAAACGGCCTCCATTATTTATCCCGCTCTCGCTTTTTTCCGTCCCCTCCCCCAGAAAAGTCCGAAAATCGAGGGGAGAGAAAAGTCTCTCTCTCTCTCGGCCGTGTGTGTGTGTAGGTATATAAACGCGAGGCTCGCGATAATAGCCAGTAGCCGAGCGTGTATAGACGCTCAATCTTCGAAGTTCGCATTTTTTTTTCTCTGCGTTTTACAGCGGGCCGAAATAGCCCGGACCGGCCGGGGATGTACATAAATTCTGCACGAGCCGCCGAGAATAAAACGTCCCCTCATTGTCCTGGCTCTCGGAAAGGGAGCGGGATTGTTTCCCTCTCTCGCAAAAAGAGAGAGAGAGAAAAAGAGCAGCGATCGATATTCCACGGAAGGAAAAGCGATTACGGAACGTGGGATATATAATTTTCCGAGTCGCGTGCTAGTAGCTCTTTCTCCCTCTCTCTCTCGCTGCTGCTGCTTCCTTAACTCTTTTTAGATCGGACCGAATCGAGTTTGTAGTTTAACGATCTTATAGCGGATTAGCGGCTAAAGACGTTACGCGACGTGGAAGCCGAGCCGAAGGCGAGACTGAGCTGCCGCGCTATGAACAATTTGACTTCTGATACGCTGTAATCTTTTGACGGATGCCGCCCGTTTCCTCCTTCAGTTTGAGAGAAATTGGAGGTAGTTTGAGAAGAAGGTGACCAAGTTTATGATTATAGTAATGATAACGTCAGAGTTGAGTACAATCGAATTACGAATGATTCTTCTAACGATAACAACACACTCGGCAGGCCGAACGTGACACTCTTTTAAATTAATTAAACGTATATTCACAATTCAAGTGTGAGCGTAACATCAGTACAAGAAGAAAGTTTAGCCTTACTAGATTCCACGGCGAAAATGACACCCCCGAGAATTCCTAGCCGATCCTCCGAAGATCCCCCGAGAAAGCCTACGCTTTATGTGCATTATTTCGGAAAAGAACGCTCCTGTCCGCGATTACAAGGATTCCTCGGATATTTTTTTAAGGATAACGCTCCTAACGGATACACCTTATGATCTCGCTCCTGACAAATAGCTAAGATAACCCGTGAAATATTGCTTGTCCAGATAACTAACGTCCAACGTTAACCGCTCGTAATAGATTTCCTCCCTTTTAACTCCTCGTCGCTACAACAACTCGAATCGTTCCGCTTCTCGAGCTTTATTATGAATAACTGAATCTAAAAAAAACATTCTTACAACGCCCGAGTCTCACCCTCAGCGACAACTTCCAAATTGATCCAATATCCCTCGCTGCACTCGCCCAAAAAAAAAAAGCTCGCTCGTCATGCTACACAAAAAGCCTCGTAATAACGGCACGCAATATGCATGTCAATATCATGCGCCCACTCCCGGACGTTGTAACAGCCCTGTACTTTCGCGGCCTACATTCCCCCGGCGACGTCTAGAACAATGCTTTCATCATCCCCCCCGAAAAAGCGAAGGCTGTTACATTTGCTCTGTGTTTTGTAAGAACGCTGCTCTTTTGAGAATACGCGAGTTGACGGCGCAGAGGCGCAGCCGTAATGCATTAAAAAAGGAAGAAGACAGCGCGTTCTTTCTTTGTTGAAGCGTTTTTGTGTTTGTTTCCATCAACGCTGACCGGAGACATTTGCGAGAAGTGGTGTGTGGAGGGTTGGGAAGGTGGTAAAGGTGAGGATTTGATTTATGGGTGGTTTTGTTTTAGGCGGGTGAGAGAGATCCTTGAAGGTGTTATTTTGAAATTTATAATCGAGTCGAGAGAGAGGAGAACTTAAATATTGAACATAATTAAGAAGTTAAATTTGTAAAGTTAAGCATCATGTAGGAGGAATAAGTTTATGAAGTTAAAATTGGTTTTCTTGCAGCATTAAAATCTCTTTCGCCGGACGGAAATTATTTTGCAAAACATTAATCTCATCTAAATTAAATTTATATATTTCTACTAGCCTGAGCGAAAAAGTTATCTTATTTAAAACTATACATCTCTAAATACTCATCCTTCAAAAACTTCAACAATAATTACTCCATAAAACACACCGCGCCAAACCTCAAAACCTCCCCATTAAAAAATGACGGGCCAATCTCCAAAACACTCCGTCATCTCTCCTAAAGAAACCTCAACCCACTCCCACCTAATCCAACAAAAAAAAGCTCGCGGAGAGAGATTAGAGCGCAGCGTCGCCTCGCTTTTTAAAATCATCGCCGCTAAAGTCGCGTCCGCTTAGAACTGATATTACGACCTTGTTTCCGCGTCGGCGTCGCTGTCCGCGCGGTGCGCGCGTCTATTTTTAACGGCGAGCTTGCAGCGCGCATGTCCTTTTAGCCGCGCTTCTGTTTCTCTTTCGCTCGGCTCTCTTCTTGCTTTCTGTAGAGGCGCGAGGGCTGCTAGCGTGTGGGTGTCGCCGGAAATGCCGTTTCGAAATGCCGGATGGGATAAGGATGGGGGTTTTTTGATGGGAGAGGGATGGTTTTCTGGAGGGGTTTATTGTTTGGGGTGATGTTGGAGTTTGAGTGTTTGTTTTTTACTGAGATATTTGAGATTGTAATAATAATGCTGCTCGATCGGCTAAAGCTTGGATAATACTTTGAGCGAGAGAATAATGGTAAACGATAAAGTTTAAGATTTTAAGTTAAACAGTAACTGCAAAGTTACCTTCAATTTTATATCAAATAATATAGAATAGAAAATAATAGATTTTTTAATAGTCTTCCGCTTTACACTTTGCTGGAACCTATATTTACTCTGTAATAGTACTTGAGCTACTTACACCCAACAGCTCAAAAGTTCCACATTTCAACGACTAAATTTACAATCCGTAACAGACTCATTCTACAAGAGTTACAACAGTCGAAACTCCGAAATTATGCATAAATTTTCCGCAGCGCTCCACGGCTGACGCAAACTATCAAAATTACAAACAGCCCGCGACGCTCGCTGCTCCCCTCGCAAGTTTTCCCGGCAACTACTCATAGAAAAGCAATTAAACTTCGGAAAATTGACAAGCGTCTTCCGCGCACCTAATAACAGACGCGCCGGCCTCATCAATCCCAAATTACGACAATCAGCCGGCTCCCGGCGATCGCTCAAACTCCCGAAAAGCTCGCCTCTATCCACACTCGGCTCCATCGACGACGACGACGACGAAAAAAAAAAGACTCTCTCTTTCCGCCGACATCCCGGGCGTGTGCCGAGGCCAAGAGTCGTAACCGCGACCTTAGCTCGAGTCTCTCTGGCGCGCGCGCGATGCTCTCTCTCTCTCTCCCCTCCTGCGCGTGTGTCTCTATGAAGCGCGCCGGTCGATATCGGCCTACCCGCCGGCGTAGGGGAGGGAACACGCGCGCGCGCAAGCTGCCGGCCGACTGCGAGCGGCACGCGCAGTGAGCGAGATGTGCTTCGTAGAGGGTTTTTTCGCTGGGTTTTTTTTTGAGGGAAGGTGGATTGGGATTTTGGGTTTTTGCGTGGAATATTTTTTTTTAATTTTTATTTCGAATAAAGAATTTATTTATTTTAGCTTATAAAATATAGGTATAATTTAAGGCAGGTGAGCTGAACGAATAAGACTAAACATCTTGGAAACTCTATTTTTGGCGAGTCCCTAGGTATACAAACGCATTTCATACGGTCATCCCTACATCGCGTGCTTCCTCGCCCTCAAGCTCCGCAAAGTTTTCAAGTTCAAGAGGATACAGCGGAAAAATAAGCTCCGCGTATATAATACACAGCGTCCCTCGAGCCCTGAGAAAATTTCGAGCAAACAGCCTCTTCAACCTTATCAAAAGTTTTCGCATACCCCCGGCTGACCAAACTCGAGTATTTCCACTTACTTTTTAATACACTCGCGCCTATCGAACCTTCAACTTTTAACTTCATCACCTTCAACCCAAAAAACAAAACTCCGAATTTTTCCTCTCAACGGCAACACCAGTCCGAGCGAATTTTCATCCGGAAAATCGCTCCTACAAATCTCTCCCAGAAGCAGCAGTCACTGCCCATCCGGCGCAACAATCCGTTTTCAAACGTTTTAATCACTATCCGTCACGCAGTCCGCGCTTTTTTTCACACCCCCCGGCCACCTAGTCGTTTCCCTCGCGACGCTTTCTGCCCCCTCGGCGCGCGAGCTGCGCAAGCTGCAGCGGTATAATAACTGAGCTGCGAGGGAAGTCGATATTTCAGGGTGGAAGACGTGAGCCGTTGGGATTGGCGGGATGCTTTGCTTCTTTCTGGATGACGACTTTGGTCTTTCGTCGTATTTTTGTTTATAGGTTTTTCTTTTTGTTTGGATTTTGTTTGAAGGGTTGTGGGTGAATTAACCAGATTTTTTTATGACGTTTGTTGTGAAAAAACTTGTTTGTATAGCAAAATTTAATTCGAGCTTGAATGAAGAAGGTATGGGATATTATTACGATTAAGAGTACATCAAAGTTGTTTTATGCTTATGACGCAGGAGTTCTTTTAAATTGACTTGGTACATCTATTCAAATTTTCCGTGAAATTATGAGTTGAAATTACTTAAAAACTTATTTTTCATACTAAACATAGTCGTACAAATATGTTAAAAGTTGCTCTTCTTTTGGGATTTAAAATAATGGTAAAAAATGTTTATGAAGTTGTAAGCTTATTTTTAAAGCTTATTATGATAAATTATGTACAGAAGAAAAGCTTTCACAATCCATTTAATAATAAAATTCGTTATATTCAAATGTATGGTACTTTAAAATGAAAGAAGATAATCCTACCAAATAAACATTAGACCATTCTTATTAAATATATAAACAAAATATTTTTTAAAAATTATTGATTTACATGTAATCTCTTATAATCTAAAAAAAGTATAAAAAATATATAGAAGAATAATAAACTCTATTTCATTATACAATTACTTGACAAACTTAACTTACTCATCAACTCTTTCGAAAAAAAAGGCCAAAGTTCAAAAAGAAACCACGAGACACCAACCTGAAACATACAAAAACAAAAATCACATAAATACAACCTTAAAACCTCCATTTCCTAATCCACCCAACCAAACCTCCAAACAACATCAAACCGTCACTAACAGCACTCCAGAAATTCATCCCAAGCCAAACATCATCAAACTTTCATCTCGCCGGCCAACTAAATCGAACGCGCGCAAATCCGATCCCGCCTAAAATTTCAATTAGCATTAACCTCGCCAAAAATAATTAACGAGCCCCGCGCTGCCGTATACATAGCCCCGCTTGGGCGCGCGCCTCTCCAAACAATACACCCGCGCGAATCGAATTAATGCGCATCATCGCACATCCCGCTGAATAAATCAGGCCTCTTCTCATACTCCGGCCATATATATTCATACGGCTTATCTATTTTGCAGGAGATCTCTATCGAGTCCTTTGCGCTTTATCTTTATTTCTCACGCGCCGGAGGAGCTGGATATAGGAGCGTGACTCGCGAGATTAAAGGGAGGAGAGGTTCTTTGTATTAGGCTGCCGGGGATGCCGAGGCGATGTATGGATGTAATGAGAGTGATGATGTTTTTTTTGGGGGGGATGGGGGTCGATCGAGTTTTTTTTTGGGGGAAAGATTGAACAAAGAGTTGAGAGGATGGTGCTTGATGCGATGAAATATGAGATGATTGTGAGGTCGGGTTTTTTATTCTGTACACTTAGGGTATTTGATGTTGAAAAATATGTGTGATGTTTTTCAAAATAAAAAGAATAAACGTTCGTGATGGTTAGATATTGGCGAGTGCAAAGTTAGTTGGAGCTAACGCCACTGGTTTTTTTACATTAATCTTACGGGTAACGAGTAAGTTTTGTATGCGCTTATGTACAGGACACAATTGAATGTTTTTACATTTAATTTAATCTACATGTACTAGATGAAAAATGTTTAGCATATACAAAGAATTAATATAAAATTACGTGAGCTTTCTTTAATGTAGAAAATTTGGTTCTAGTGCATCGAATTTAATATGAAAATGTTTAACGAAGTATTTTTATTTTTGTTAATTTTCTTTTCTCACTTTTTTCTATACTAATACTAGGAATATTTAAAGCTACACTTCGTTCGCCAATTATTAATTATTAATTTAAAAATTTCATTTAAATAATCTTGATAGGCGAGCCGTCAGTTAGACCCCCGTCGCAAGCTTTTCTTAAGAAAACTCACGTTTATTGATGTAGCCGTCGTCGGGAAAAGAACCCCCTCCTCCACTTTCACCCTCTCGACGTTTTAATTCGAAAGTATATATATACGCTATTCAAAATGAACCTATAATAGCAAGAAAGTCAAGTAACGCAGAAAAAAATCGCAAAACATTTTAATTATACATTAAAGACATCTCGCGCATTTGATCATAAATCTCTTAATTCTCAAGAAATCGTGGATTTTAATACTCGCGACTGTTCACACAGCACGGCTAGAAACTCCTTTTGAATTCTTTAAGACACTGAGCGATGTCGTTATGCACTCGTAGCAATACTCAGATACGCTCGCTGTTTGTTTAATTCAGTTTATTGCAGAGGGCCGCAACGCTCTGAATTACTGATTCAGCATCATGTGTTGTTGTAATTTATGCCTTGGGGTGGATGTAAACGGCGCCGTTAGACGTTGAATTTCCCGCTCTCTCGTTTAAAATTAAAACAGGTTATTCTTACCCGACCTCCCCTGCATCATTTAGACCCTCGTAGCTACTTAGGCTAAAACAAAAGCCGGAGAAATAACGAATATCATCAAAAGAAATTGCGGATACGATTGTTGCAGCAGACCCTAACGACGCATCAACCATCATCACCGGCGTAAATCTACAAAATAATCGTTCAACCGCTCAATCCACCAGAGACGCACTGTAATCTCTCCGTGCTTCATAAATAAGCAGCCACTCTGCCGTTCCATCCTCCCAGGAAAACCCGGATAAAAAAAAAACAAGCCGGCAAGACGCAGGCCGCAACTGGCTCGCGTGCGAAAGGCGAATTAGTCCCGGTCGGTTTTATTTTCGTCCCGGCTCCTCGGGATCACGCGCCGCTGGCTCCGGGAAAAAATTCATTAATAAATAACGACTGTGCCGGGAGACGAGGGTCAGATTATCACCGGTGCGAGAGACGCGACGGGATCAATGAGATCTGGACGAGCCGGCTGGGTGAGAGGAAAAAACGTATTCGCCACGATGATGAGAAATTTCACGGCAGGAAGTGAATGTAAATGTAGTATCGAGCTGGATGCATGGTGCAGGGTGAGGTGCTTATATACCCGGACTGACTAATTTATTATTTGGAGGATATTACCTTTAGAGGTCTCGCATGGTTTGGAGTCGGAGAAAGGCAAGAGTCGTTGGAAAGCAAATTCGAAACAATTTGTATGTAAAGTCGGCAGCGAGCGGAATAGTAGTCAATTTGGATTCATGGTGAGAGACGACCTTTTCTCGATAACTAGTTTTATGCGTAAAAGGTGCCTTTTTTCGGCTAGTGGATGTACAGGAGTTTTACATGGGTTACACGTGTCGGAGCGGGCGCGCAGACACGCGGAGGGAGAATTTAACGAAGCGTTTGATTTTATTTTGCCTATAAACCGAATGTTTACAAAAGTCGTAAACGTTTCAATTTTCATTAAACTTGAGCGCAAGCGCGCGTGCGACCGGATGCGCACTGAGTTTGACCTATATTTTTTTTTATTGATACCTTCGTTGTATGACAGAATGCGCTGGCTGGACTTCCCGGTATGATTTAATACCGGCATTTAAAAAACTTGTATTTCTTTATTATTTTTGTTAAATCGAAACGGAGCAATCTAATTGGTAGTTTGTTTTACGTTTTAAATACCGCTTTGAAATTGCAACATTCCCATGCAAAATAATAATAGCTCACTCACCAAACTGCTCAAATAGAAAACATATACAAATTAAGCGATCAAACAAAATGAACAATTAGAAACCTTCGTCAAACCAATTAGATTCTATTTAACCGGCCACTACGATATTTTAACACAGTCGCAAAATACAGGACAGCATCGAGGCGAGTTATCGAATTCATTAGCGCTCGATCCGGGGAGAAGCGGCTCAGATCGAGCTCTCTTATTATTCGCTCCGCGCGGGACTATCTCCATACACGGGGCTCGTATACGCGGGCTCGGATTATATAATCCTTTGTTACGTAAACTCATTAAGAATTTCATTAACTATTAATGAAATACTCTTGCTTTCATTAGCGGCGCCCGCGCGCGAGTGCGCCTCGTTTTAGACGCTATAATTATCCGATACGCGCGCGCTGCGTGTTTCCTGGTATATATCTTTGGGACTGACGTTGTCGTTTTCTCGATTTTTGGAGGTTGAGTTGTTTTGTTTTTTATGGGGGTTTTTGTGTTTATAGATATAGAGAATGAGCGATAAATGAAAGTTTTCAGAAATGCTCAGAATTAATTATTATAGTTATAAATAAAATGTTGTCCTCTATAAATTTTATTTATTAAATCGTAGAAAGTGATCATGATTATGATTAACGGAGTTATATTATCACAAAAGTAAAAAAAAGAATATAAAAAAATGCATCACCATAAAAAGAAAAACACATTCTTACAAGCTTATGCACAAAAACTTAATATACGCGGAACCATCTGGGCCACAAAGATCAACCATTTCCTGGCCCCTTTCCATTTGACCTAGCCATGGATAATACAGTCAGATAGAAGGTCATAGACTGTTACTATCTATTTTTGGATATACGCTAAATTTTTGCAGACTTTTCTATTAGAAAAAAGATTCGCAGTTGGACAGTTTATATCAACAAATCTATTGATCCCGTTATACTAGAAAAAAGAATCGATTTAGCTGGATTCTATACAATCAGGCAGAAAAATTGGCATGTCGAAAAATCTACTAATGACTTCCAAGTAACATTGTATGTCCACTACTGGACGCTGCCCACTACTGTAATGTCGATGGTCTCTATTTACCAGTGTACCGCTGTTGTATCAAAATGGCCTGTTCTACCCGAGGACAGGCAACGCAAGAAAGCCAGACCTCCAGGCAAACTAGTCTAGAACGAAAAACTAGCTTACCATATCATGCAACGAATGTTTTCAGCTGATAGAGACACGCTTTTATTTAGCATATAGCATATATAGTTAATTATTTGAAAGAAGAAATTGAAATTTATTTTTAATTATTAGTATATTGAAACCGTAGGTCCGTTTTACGAATTATAATATTATATATTAATGCATCAGTAAAGTAATTGTCGGTAACAATAATCCATCAGAACTAGAAACATTTTTAGATGTACGTTCTTTTTTCTCAAGGTAACTTGGTTTCTTGTAACCGAGCCAACATTACACAGCTCCAAGAATAGAATTTCAGAAACTATTACACTTTTTCCAAAAATGTATATATGGATGAATGGGGCTATAAAAAGAAGCTGTTTGCAAAATTATGTTAATTGTATTTTAATTAAATGAAACTTCACGTGCCCACCGTTACTGCAGGCTACTAATTACGTGGAATTTCATTACATTTTTCGTTTAGAGAGGCAAGACGTGAGCAAAAATATTTTAACCGAAATCCAAAATTCAAAGTGTACAAAGCAGCATTGTTAAAAAAGCAGAAATAGCATTTCGGCATAATAAGAGCCAGAATAGCCTTTACCATTCGTGTCTTGAAAAACGAGTGCTCCATAAATAAAAATTGCAAGTCAATTCGAAAAGGTAAAAACTATTTTCAAATCCCACTCGAAGCATAAACGCTCCAAATCCAATTTTCACAAAATCCCATTATTCAAAAACTGCACTACATTAAAAAAAAAAAAAAAAAAACACCCAAGATGGAACTTAAAAAAAAACTCGCCTATCAGTCCCGAGTCAGTCGTAATCGCTTTTCCCCCCTATACTCCCTTAGAAAAAAAGCCTTCGCAGACTAGCAAAAGGAGAGTTTGGAGAAAATTCAAAGGCCCCGCGCGTATATACGCAATGCGACGTCGAGTTTCTCTCTGCCTCTCTCTCGCGGGGCTGGCGCTGCCTAATGGCTTTAAGGGTCGAGGGAGCGGCTGAAATTTTCATTAAAGCCTCACGCCGGGCGTAGGAACAAAAAGGAATAAGATGAATTAATGCCTTTTCCCTTTGCAGACGGCGCGCGCTTTTAATTCCGTCGGCAAATTGCAAGAGAGAGGGAGAGCCGTGTGTAGCGCTATTTTTAGAATTTTCCTATTAATGCCGCGGGTGGCGAAAATGGGACGGTCCGTTGCCAGGGAATCAAAAATTACCGGTTTGTGAAGCTGGTTAATGAGAGAGGATCGTGAAGGGAGGGGGGATTATTCGGTTTTATACGTGGGGAGGTTCTTTTGTTTGAGTTATCCGAGTGGTTGGGAGTAGAGGGAAGGGCTGGCAAATTTTTCATGCGAAACTGGTAAGTACTTGGACATATTTTCGAGGCTAAATCATCCGTCAAGTGGAATTTCACAAAATAGCCTCTCTGTTGAAGTATTTTTCATTAGCGTTTAAATTTTAATATTCTCCTCTTTCTAGCGCGATGTGGAATGGCCCCGCTCGAGTATACCAATTTCTTTTAGATAGTCGAAAATGACGTTTACTTGGCTTTTCACGTCTAAACGTAATTAACATTTACTTTAACGTTTTCCGACGACGTTTAAATTTCGGTCTATAATAATAGCTTTGTAATTACAGCAAACAGAAATTTCATAATCTTAAATACCCACTGCAGTTTAAAAACTAAAATCTTGAATAAATTTATTTTGGTAAATTAAACAATATCAATGGTATTATGAATATTCAAATTACATTCGCTGTAAGGCACTTAAAATTGAAATTGTAATTAATCGGCTTATACGTCGACAGGGGCTCATAATCTTCAATAACTCCCCGCGTCTAAGCATGCACGCTAATCAATCATAAACACGCGAATGCGAATCAGCCAAATGAGCGAAGCCCCATTCATGCTCTGAGAAGCGGCTCGCACCGCCCTCCCTCTCTCTCTCTCTCGTATTATCAAAGGAAATTCTACTCTTAGCTCTAACGCCTCGCATTACCGTAAAACGCCATTTTCATCGTTATACTTTTTTTTCATTATAATAATCCTATTAGTAACAATTCAACTATATACTACTTGAATTATGCTTTTCGAGAACAGTAATTTAAAAAAGAAAAAATTTTATTTCAAGTCTCATATTTACAACCAAAACACCACAACTTCCTCTCCTCATCAACAACAACGAGCTTAACGTATAAACTTCCAAGACTCAACCCAGAACCATCCGCTTTTTCCAGCAGCCGCCTAACGTCCGACGCACCCAACCCTCACCCCAGCCGGTAATTAATTAACGCGCGGCGCGCAGCCGAGATTATTTCGTCCCCGGCGGAAATCCGCGCACACACACACACAAAGAGGCTGGCCAGCGCTGTAATCGACGACCCACTTTGGCCGCGCACGTACGCCCTAAAATACGTCGACGGGGTAGAAGACGAAGGAGGGGGGAGGCTCGTTAAGACGTTGCACTAGCGCGGCTGGACAAACTTGTGCGGAGGCACGCCTCCTCGAGAGGCTGGGACAGGTGAGACGCGGGCGATAGCTACATCTGGGATTACGTGCGCGCCGAGCTGGCAAAGGGCTGAAAGGGATTTTTAAGAGAGGAGCGGAGCTTTTCATCGGGGAGAGAGATTTGGTCGATTGGGTTAGCAAGCTGAGGTTTTTTTTAGTGAGCTCGTCGAATGGGATGTATTTATCTGTCGTTTTAGTCTGATTCGAGAATGTCGAGTTTGAAATTTTGAAAATCCGTTGGCGTGTTTTAAGCTTTCGAAGAGTAGCGGCGCTGCGGAAAAAGCTCATCGGTCCAAAGTACACAAACGCACAGCTCTCGTCTATTCTCGATATCCCGTATTAAAAACATAAAATACAGGATTAAGCACGACAGCCCGGCGAATTCATTTCCCCCGCGAGCTGCAGTTTGATACTCGCTTTTACGAGAAATAAATCACCTCCCCCAACTCTAACAGCGAAAATCCGCGCTCCGGTATAAATAGCCGCGATACATAAGTCAATTCGAAATTCACCTTCTTCCCCGGCGAAGCCGGCACACGCGCTGAAAGCAAAAATAACCGCTTGCCGCGCGGCTGCGAGTCAATAAACGCAATTAAAAGCTCCCGGGAATGAATATATACGGGGCGAAATATTCTCCGGCTGCATAAGTAACGAGCGAAACAGACGGATGATCCGATTCGGCGGACCGAAATACAGCAGCCCCGGATTCCGGCCATCTCCCCTGCAAAATATAAGCGTGGAAGAGCGAGCTTTGGGCTCTGAATTATCGATATATCCAAGCGCGTCGCGACGCCGAGTTGGAGGAAAGCTGCGGGGGGGATCGTTACACGGGAATATTTCGCGCGCTAAGAGAGAGAGCGGGAAAAGTACGCGAGCGAATTTTCCCCTTTTGAATTTCAATATTTCAGAGGGTGATTACTGTTTCAGCGCGGGCTCCTGAATACGCGTGTCGCTAATGTTTATTAATATTAAAATACAGAGCGGAGGTGCGGCTGCGTGTCTCGCTCTTTCTTTTTTAACTTTCCTCGTTATTTTTGAAGATCACATTATTATCTTTTTATAAAGCCAGAAGTAGGTCGAGTCTTTTACAAATGAGAGGCGAGGGACGAAAAATTGATTCCGCCCTGCGGGATGCTCGATGCAAATTTCGAACTTATATATAATTAATGATGAATTTTTGATAATAATGACGGGGACAAAGCAGAGCGGTATCTTCAAAGGACGCTTTTTATAAATTTTCGATCAGTGATAAAAATCTCGAAAAAAGCGCGCCGATTTTCTAAGAAATTGAAAGTAAACGCATTTCCTTCGAAAGTGAATTTTCCAGCAAAAATATTCATTAAACACGCTTGAGGAGAAGCGCAAGGAGAAAGCAAGAGAGCTGACAAACAAACTCCTTATGTACCTGTTTGACTCTAAAAGCAGTCGCACGAGACAAACAAAAACATTTATTTGTCTATGCAGCGTCGAGCGCTCGACAATTGTTATATCGCTTGACTCTCAGTTAAAACAAAGAGGTGTAGCATCGCTTTATGCGTTAAAACTTAAATAATTACTCGTATCAAAGTGAAAATTTTGCATCATCTACATTTTTGGATTAAAATTTTTATGTTCGTGTTAAAAAACCGTAAATTTTACCAATCACCCAACTTCACACACTCTCTATACAACATCGCAAAAATAATTCGACGCATCTCGCAGGTCCATACAAGCACATCCACATCAAAGCCCCCTATCACTTAACTCGACTCAAAAAAACGCGCAATCCACTCAGGCCGGCGTCGCGTTATCATAATATATACGACAGCTGCGTTATATATATATTCAGCATCCGGCCACTCTCATGCATACAAAAATCTCGCATACATATGCATACACGAGGAGAACAGGCCGCTCGCATCGATGCTTCCGCGGACGGGTTAGCTACCTAGCTCTGGCACTCGAAGCCGTGTGTGTATATACTCGTAATTAGCAATTAATAACGGAGGAAAGAGGCCGAGGATTAATTATACGGAAAAAGCGAGAGAGAGAGAGAGAGAGCCGCTCTCTCGCGAGCATCGATGATGAAAAATTATCGATGAATTTAAAAACGGTAATTAAACGCCTCCTGAATAATGGAGCCGTGCGTTTCGATGCTTAATGAGGATGAATATTTATCTTAACTAGCGTGTAATACCTGTTTAGTGTGTGCAGCCGGCTGGATCGTTGTGTTGCGAGTGTTTTTGTGTGTAGTGTAGATGTGGAAGAGGTGCTTGAATAAAGGACGAAATTTTAACGGGGGAGGATCTCTTTTGCGACGGTGTATTAAAATAAGAGGTGGGTGCTTTCGTTTTATCGTTGTTTGGGTCAGATTGTTGATGCGTAAAGTGTTTGTTTTCGATATGATTCTTGCCGGTACTTTTGTTTATTTTTAAAATTCGAGAAGTTTTGTAGGAGGAAGTATACGGACATTCTGAAAATACATTTACAATTTGTCAAATTCAATTTGAAAGCCCTGCATGTTTGCAAGGAGAGTATATTTAGTTCCAAAATAGAAAGGATGCAGAAGTTTTAAAATATTTTCATGAAAATAACTTGAAAATCGTGCACTTGTACAAGAAGATAGATTTTTTAATAAACTTTTAATGGACAGTAATAAGAAAATTGACTGCAACCCTGGATTTCTCACCAGAAATTTTACCAGTTTTTTTGTACAATTTCCTATAAAATCTGCAAGAGTTATTTTATTTCATTACGATAGAATCCGATAAAAACAATCCTAAGACTTTTCCTAATTTTCCAAAAATCCTCTCCAACAAACAATCAAAAATAAATCTCTAAACTTAGAAAACACCGTCCCCCAAAACCCTCTAATCAAATTAACCCAAAAAAACATCCACCAACCTCCACGTCCATCCAGCGGCATAAACTGGCTCGGCCCATCAGCTCTCACCGATAGCCCGGCCAGCTGCAGCCGCGCGCGCACTCGACTCTATCCTCTCCACACTGTTGCGCTCGTCGCGAGCGTCAAAATGTTGATCGGATGCTCGAGTGCCGCCGATGGCACTCGACTCTACGCGCGCGCTCGCATCTATATATCTCCGCGTCTATTTTTATCTCTCGAACGCTTTACGGAACCCCCCTCCCCCCCTGAGTGGATCGCTTTTGTGTAGCGAGAGAGCGACGACACTTGCGCGCCTGATCCAAGTAAGCGCGGCCTGTTTGCGGCGTGGATTAAACAATGGCCTGGGTCTAGAGGAGCCGAGGGATTAGTGGCTCGTTTTTAGGAGCGATCGGAGGTGGCTGGCTTCGATCGGGTAGAGGCTTCAGTTTTTTCTTGTGAGTGCGGTCGATGGAGGTGGTGCTGGATTGGGTTGGGTATTGGTTTGATGTTGATTGGAGGATTTGCTTGTTGACGCTGTTGGAGTTTTGGGATCGTTTGTTTTGTTTGCGTTGGGTGTGGATTTTTTGCGGTGGGTTATTTTAATGCGATTTTGTAAATGAGAGGAGTCATGAGTTTGGATCAGTTATTATTTTTAGGAGGCTGCAAATTTATTTGCTTGGTTAGTTGTGCACTTAGAGGATTATTTAATTGGTAAAAATAAAACCGAACTATCGAATTAAATTGAAGCACCGAAATAAATATTCATTTTAATTTACTCTCTTTCCACTCCAGCGTTATCCAGCTCTCACTTAAAACCAATCGTAAACTAATCCCTTTTAAAAATAACAAACTATTTCAACCCATAAATTAATATCCCAAAGTAAATACCACCCTGTAAAACTGAAAAACACTTTTAATAAACTAATACTTTTTACTACTACATTTTTTAAAACATTTTATGAAAAAACTAAAGCAAACTACCCACACCAATCCCTCAAAATCAAACTGCTCACCATCACCTCGTGATCGATCAACCCCGCTAATAAACTAGGAAACCAACGGACTCCGTATCCAGTCAGCCTCCTTCATTTCCAATTCTCATCCGTATATATAACTCGACGCACGCACATCAGATCCGATCATCATCATCATCATCATCATCGACGTCTAGCTGCACGCAGACGCGAGTATATATAGCTCAAAGCTAATTAGCGGTTGGCGGGCGAGTCGACGAGTTTCCGGCAGCTCGCGTTCGATTAAGCGTGAACTTTGCGAGCGGCAGATGAGCGCTGATTAATTTCGAGGTGCGTGCGAGAGGTAGGACTGAGATGGTGGTGGAGCTGTGGAGGGGGGAGGATGGGAGAGGTGGTTTCGGTCGGTTGGATCTGGAAAAGTGAGGTGTGTGAGAGAAGCTCTCAAGAAGTTTGTTTAGATTAATGAAATGATTTTCGAGAGGGTGTTTTATTAGGGGAAATTTCGTTAAAATTTAGATTGTTCTTTTTTGATAATTGATCAAATGTATAAAATCGGGATTTCATTGCAAAAGATGAATGCATTATTGGGATACATAGTTTTTCTTTTCAAATGCATTATATTATAATAATCGATAACCTGTTATAATGTGTTAAATATCCGAATATCATTGACAAAAAAAAAACTTAAAATTACAAGACGCACATCTAGAGATGCTAAACTCTGTCCGACTACATCCGTGTTTATCTACTTAATTCTCACCATTCTGAAATCCGCGTTAGTATCAACCACATTATATCTTTAAAAAAAAAACACAATCATCATTTAGCCAAAATCCAATCAATCAGTCCCCCAATCATCCAAAATTAAAAAAAATCAATGTCATCGGAAAAATCCAGCATGCTCCCTCCCTCCCAACCAACACCGCCTCATACAACACGACAAAACACTTAGCTCGTCGCTTCTTCCCATCGGCTCCGTCCGAACGGCCGCTAATGAGAAAACCGATACACGCGGGGAGGCGGGGAGAGCCTTTTTGTTGACAGACAGACGCTGCTCCGGCGCTACAATTAAGGTCAAAGGAGAAAGAGCGGCTTCGTTATGACGCCGCGGCCACAGCAGAGGGGGGGAGCTTTGAAAGGCGAAATTCCGGGCCTCGTAGGAAATTGAAATCCAATCCCCTATGCCAATCGAGAGCGGCTCTTTTTTACGCGCACGACAATCGGATTTGCCGGAAGCACAGGCTGGTCTGCATCCGATTTCGCGCGGCTGCCGTTGACGCGCAATTATGCCGAGCTTCCGCGCTTGTGTGTTGCGGAGGACAGCCGAGCGCCCGGAGATTTTCGAGAGTCGTTAAAAGAATCGTCGTGGTTTGCTTAGAGGTATGAAAGCGGGAATGGATGATGTAAACATGGGGTGGTTTTTAATGCGGTGTCGGGTTCCTGATACTGATGCTGCGCTTTAAGGGATGAGGTTATGGGATGCGCGATTGATTTTTTTCTCGAGTTTCGCTTGTTTTGCGAAGATTGAACGAGAGCTGCATTTCCGTTCTTGATGAAAATCGCTAGAGCTCAATACGTTTCTATCTCTCTGCTCGTATGAAAACTGCAGCTCTTAACGGAGTTATTAACGACTTGATATACGAGTGAGATGAGTTTATGAGCGTGGATAACCATTATTCCAGTAGTAACGCGATTTATCCGATTGTGAGTGTAGCAATGGAAGAAAAAAAAACAAAGGATCAATAAGCCAAATAGAGGAATGTAAACAGTTGGGCAAAAACAAAATGTTTGAAGAGGCTTTACTGATTGCTAAGCTAATTAAGCATAATTCGATGTATTCGGTAATTTCTGGAATGGTGCAAACACAAATAAATGGATTACCGCGCAGCAGCTGTATCGGAGCCTAATCCTATCAAACACATTGACGTATATTGCGATCTCATTAGCTCTTTGTCTTTCTCATCTTCGCAGTGGCAAATAAGACAGAAAAATCGTCTGACATTTGGTAAATACTCCAATTCCTCACTTTAACAATCGTAACTAAAGAATGACATAATCACAATATACACCACACCACTAAAAACGATCTGCAATTCATCTCTTGTACATCCAAATAATTTTCAACCCAAAAATCCTCCGCATCGCAATTTAACCGACTCTCCACTCGGTCTTTGCCGTAAACGTCCAAATCTACAGACGCTCGGTTCAAGGCTCGCGTTCTCGGAGCTTTGAACCGGTGATGCTTATCGATGCCGAGCTTGTCTTGTTTGCAGCGCGCAGCCTCTGCTCTTTCTATATATGCCCTCTTCTTCGCCGTTAGCTTTTTTTACAGTCGGCGAGCTCTATCGTTCTCTCTCTTCTTTTGTGATAGATGTTTGCGCGTCTGGTTTATTGTAAACGCGATTGGACAATGTAAGAACTTATATTACTGCTGTTATGTCTTTGGTTCGATCTAATCGAGTTCGCGAAAATTCACCTGAAGGTAATACGTTCCTATCATATTAACCATTAACCCAACAAAAAATTAACTTACTCTACTCAACTAATCGACCACACTCCTCTCACTTCTCCTCCTTCCCGCATCTGTTTACCAGCTCTCTCCTCCTTTTGTTCCCTCCGTCACGTATTTCCAGCTCGCTCCCTATATACGCGCCTCTCATACCGTTTAATGGATATACCCACGCCGCGATAATTCCATTTCTCTCTCTCTCTCAGTCGCATTAGAGCCAGTCCTTCAGGCCACGTCTTTCCGCGACGGCGGCGTTAAGAGGATTAGCCTATTCCGCTTATATGAGCGGCCGTCTTGCGCGATATACGCAAGTGCGAGGCTATAACGCGGGAGAATCCGCCGCCGGCAATTGATGAACTCCGGCTTTTACCCGGCTGTTTCTCCCGCCTCGATGGGTTTGTTTACGTTGAGGGAGAGAGACTGCCAATGATGGAGAATCGAAGGTTAGTAATATTAAATAGGTTGACGCGCCGTCTGACTAGAGCCTGGGTTATACTACTTGATTGCATAATTTTGTTTTATTAGATATTTCTTTTAATATCGTTTTTAAAAATTGTCAAGCTCGACTGCATGATTTATAACTTCAATATTCAATAACATCACTACCGGCAGACATTTATTATAGTCATTTAACATTTATTTTCATTTATTATTTATACCAACCTCGATCTCATCGCGCTCGCATCAATCGCGCTTTCATCATCGCGATGAAAAAAAAAGGAGAGAAGAATCAATAACGCAGCGATGAAATTCCAGCTCGCTCCGGCTAAAGCGTTATTTCCACGCGAATCCCAGCGTAAAACTGCGCAAGCGTCCGGCAAGCGTGACGCATCAATAACTGCGGAGATATACGCGCAGGCAGGCCACACTCCTTTCTTACGAGCGCTTACCTTTCGCTCCGTAAGAGCGTATATAACGGTAAGAGCGGGCTAAAGGGGAAAGAGATTAATTATGCGGGCCTGGCGAAAATCCAGACTTTCGCGGAATGCCTGGGGGGCTGGACGTCCTTGGGTTTTGGGCTCGGGGCTTGAGGATGGATGAGTGATTGTGCTGACTTTGTTGGAGGATGTGTTTATTTTGATAGTGGGGAGTGGAGGAATCACGGGGGCTGTGATTGGGCATGGTTAAATATTTTAAGGGGTTTGGTTTTTTAGTGTGGTTTGTATGAATCACTGGGACCTTGAAAACGACAGTGGTAAAATCGTTTTTAATAAAGAAGATAATTACACCTTAGTTCCTTTAGAATATTGTTTCTGTTCCTCTATTGTTTGCAAATTCTTTAAGCAAACAGCGCATTATACGATTTCCTTTCATTCCAACTTTAACTCGCAAGTTACGCCAACGAGCTAATTATATCATAGCCCTTTTAAAATCTCTCAACAACTATCCATTACGCAAATTCATCCGCAACAACAACATCCCCCATCCTTCGACGCTCTCAAACTCCTATAATCCTTCTCCAATCGCCAAGTAAGCTTTTAAAACAAAGCCCATCCTCCCCCACCTAAAGAAAAGAAAAGCTCGGGTTCGATAACCCGGCGCTTCATTCTCAGGTACAGCTACCCGCAAGCGAAGCTTCCGAACTTTCGAGCTCGCGGAGCCAGGATTAACGTGCGGCTTCGTATACTGCCGGAGAATAGCTTGGCCAGATGGCGATTTTCTCAGCGGCTTCTCTTATACTTGGCTAACCAAACAGACTGTCTTGATTATTCAGCTGCAATTAGCCGAACTTTTTTCGCCGAGCGTCTTTTCTTCTCCTCGTCCTTCTTGGCGCGGAGTCGATTCTTTCTACTTTTGCGCCGGGTTTTTTTGGCTTTCGAATGGGTTCGCCGGCGGGCGAGATGCGCGGGGCTATTTTTAGCCGCGGCCGTGTAACGAGAGTAGTTTGCGAGAGCTATTTTTAAGAGGTCGGTTTATCGATCCCTTAATTCGCGGCACGAAGCAGCGGCGAGCTTTTTTCCTGTTTGGAGGAGTGCTAATGGCCTGCGCGGTGAAAATAGCTTTTGTTGTTTGGGGAAATTCGTTTAGGTTGAGGAAGCGGCGGCTGATGGGTGTGCGAGTTTTGCGCATTGATTTTTGAGTTTAAAATGGTAAAGGTTATGGAGAGATTGACGTTATTTTTGTGACCGGCTTTTGCAAGTTAAATTGTTTTTCCTTGCATTTAAAGCCTTTATTTCAAGTCTGTTATTTGAATTTATTGTGTGTTTTTTAATTACTTTTCTAAAACAAGTTGCTCCGACTTGCTTGCAATTCCCCGGTGTACATTATTTTTTCCTTCTGTGAATCGAAATCTCATTTCCCAAAGCAAACATGTTTTCATTTCTTTTTTTTCTTTCAGCTACTGTTTCACGGCGGATTATTAGATTCTCTGGTACTAGTATTGTTGGAAAAAATAGTTTTCTAATCGAAATACTTAAAATTCAAATTAAAAGGTACAAATAAAAATAATAGAAATACTAAGTACAAGTCTGTAATATCGGAAATGGAACAAGTATTTTTAAACTTGTGTACTTCCAATAACATACGTTAGTCTGTTACAGACTTCCTTATTCCAAAAATCAGCGAGTGTATTTATAAATTTTGAAACACGTCAAACACAACCAACATCACCAAATTCCCTTACTCCCTTCAGTATTCCCTTCTCAAACCGTTCTTACTTATATTTCACCGAAATATCATCTCCGCGCTCCGCGAAAAATTTACATGACGTTAAAGCGCCGGAAAAAAAAGTCGGGCAAAATTGTTCGGAAGCAGAGCCAAGTGAATTCCGTGGGAATAGCCGAAAAAAGTAGTCTTCAATCTCCGGCTGCGAGCTCAGCTGCAGCAGCCGCGATCGTCGAAATTTATTTTCCCGCTCTCGAATCGCGACGCTCTCGAGCCTCGGCGGAGGCACGCGCGCGGCTTATCTCCGCGGATCAGCTCCTTCCAAGCCGCTTGTCTTCGAGTTCCTCCTTCTCGCTGTCTTCCTTGATGTTTTTTTGCTTGCTCCTCTCTTGTGGAATTAAATACTTTGTTTGGGTGTAATTCTCCGGCTGATTTTTTTACGAGGAGGTCGTTAGATGGGAGGTTGAACGAATTTCCTTAGTAGAGAAGTGAGCTTGGGTGCTGATTGAAGATTTAATTTGGTTTGTTTGTTACGGAGGTTTTATGTTGGGTAATATTATTCGAATAAATAAATAAATAATGTTGTATGACATTGTAGATTTATTGAAAGGAAAAAGTTGAAACAAACGAACGAGTTTAAACAAATACTTTTAGTCGGATTATATTTTGTTTAATTTTTAAATTGTGCGCCGTACACATATACTTTAACGTGTATTATATGTATTCAGTATTTTTTTTAATTTTCTTACAGCCACTTTTAAATAAATTCGCATATTTGAAACACACCACACCATAGTATTACTTTCATAATCTTAACCCTACCCCCAATCCCAGCAAAGCACTCCTAACAACTCCTCACATCCCGCTCAGCCATCCCTCTCTAAAACACCACATAAACGCATCCATTCGCCATCCAGGTCAGAGATCACCTGCATCTCTCCAGTATAGTATTCACCCAGCTCACACGGCCGAGTCGACATATCGGTCCACCCATACACAGCCGGTGCGCTCTCGCGGGAGTTTTCCGAGAGAGAGAGAGAGAGAGAGAGAGCTCCGGCACCGCAGAGAGCGCTAGGTAATCGATAGTCGTCGGTGCGGATACGTACGTATGTATACGTGTAACGCGATAACGCGCCGATAACAGCGCACGTCGGCCGCACGTGAGCCCAGCAAAATCACCGATGCGGACTCTCTCTCTCTCTCTCTCTCTCTCACTCTGCCAGTGCCTCATCCGCAAGAGGATGCCTTGAGCTTTTTTTCGAGAAGCTGGCTTTTCGAGGATATAGACAGAATTTCCGAGTGGGCGGCAGTTATTTATAGAGCCCTTTTGGGACGATTTGCATAAGGGCTAGTGCACCGGCAATCGATGAATTGTTAAATTGCAAAATTACGGCGACTGCCTCGAAGACGGCTGTAGTTCTTCTTTTCACCGAGTTCTGCTAAAGAGCGAACAAAGCGTTTTTCTCCGGCGGAAAAGCGCGGGAGAGCGGAAGTGGATTGAAAACTGGACCGGCGGCTGTCGCTAAGCGCGGGGCAAAACTGAATCGGACGCCGGAGTTAAACTAACTTTCGGCTTGAAAGAAGACGAGGGCAAGACAGCGCGAAAGTTATCCTCTTATAGTCCCGCGGAAAACAAAACGAGCTGGAAAGCTCGCGCGAAATCAAAAATTTCACGCCGGCATCGGCGATTCACAAAGCCGGAAAAACTGGCTTATCGCGAGACAAAAAGGGAGCCAGTCGGCGATGCTACCTTGGGGGATCGATGAGCCATCCGCGAAACAAAGCCGATGAAAGGAAGCGGAGGAAGAGAGACGAGGCGAGGACAAAGAGCGAATGCGACAGCGCGCGGCTCGTGATGAATTAAAAATTGAAAGCCGGCCCGCTTTGCGAGCTTGCAAGCTCTCCTTTTATGAGGATTTTTTTTAAAGAGCATTCTCGCTGAATTTCGTCTTGGAGATAACGTAAATAAAAAGAAAATTCGTCTCGAGACGATCGGCTTCTGGGGACAATGCCGATGTATAATGGAGGCATTAATAAATTCTTTTTGCCCGGCGAAACTTTGTGCATCGGGCTTAATCTTTCAAAATTCAGGGAACGTGAAAGTTTAACGAAACGAAAAGCGCCTCGAACAAAACTCCGGAGCGTCACGACGAGCCGCATTCCCCCCGGAAAATCTGCGCAGTTTTCGAAAATCCGGCTCTAAAATTTCACGAATTCCCGTCGCCGGATTTTCGGCACTGCGCAGGCCTCTGCAGTCTGCCTTTTATACATGCCGGAGAAGAAAAAAAAAGGAGGCTCTCTCGCGCATGTACCAGCGCGCCGATGCACCGTCCATTATTAATGCAGCCGGCGAGATACGTGCGAGAGAAAATTTTAGCAGGTGCGTCTTTTTTTCTCCTCGACTCCCTTTGCATGTAAGCTTGCAAGAGAAAAAGAGAGAGTGGGAGACGATCTCGAGAGACGCAGATGCCTTCTGCGCTTAGCTCATTCACCTGCAGCGCCCTTATTCCTTTTTACTTTTTTTTTTCTTTTTTGAGCGCGCGCCGGCACGTTTCTCTTTCTCTCGGCGTAGTTCGAGTTTCTTATTTCAGAAGCGAGGCGTAATGACGACGGTGATTCGAGCTGTGTGCTGACGTGCTTCGCTCCTTTTGGAAATTTTTTTTGGTGGGAGGGTGGAGCCGGTTATTTCTGGAGGTGGGTTGGTTAATTTTGGATGGTGAGTTAATTTTTTAAGGTGGCGTTAAAAAAACGCATGCGAAAAAAACGCATCGTGGAAATGTATAATAAGTAATATGGTTGATCAATTTTAAGATTGTTTGAAAATAATTTTATATATTAACATTATTATTAATTTTATTTTTCATATCTACATATTTTTTTAACAATTTTATTCTGAGAAAAAACGTTAAAGACTCTGAAAAGATACTCCCATACGACCACCTAATCGCACTTTAAAGATTACTTTTTTTACAAAACTTCGGCTTTTGAAAAGCGTAAGACGGATCACCATAAATATCCAAAAATACTTATTTTTCAGTACGCAATAAATCAACGTATCTTATCATTTCATTAGAAGGAAAAAAACAGATACGAGCTTATCCGCACAAACCGACGGCTGGAATCCTGTAAAAAGCGCCTTTTCTCTCTTTCTCTCTCTTCATCCTTCTGCGACGCTTCAACGCGTCGTTGGAAAAAGAAAAAAAAAAGAATCGTGAGAAAGCGGGCGAGTTCCCACGGGAGATTTTCAGGGACTGCGTCGCTAACGTAACTAAGCAGGCCAGCTTCGTCTGCAAAATCTTTCAGTTCGGTTGTCGGTTGACTTTTTGGGTAATTTATGTATTTGTAGCTTTATTAGCTTATTTTCCGTGAATCATTCGTTGTGTAACATGTTCACAACTGTAGAACTATGAAAATATAATAATATATAGTGCTCTAGTCATTTTGTGATTATCTACAACTGAAAGGTTTATTTATGTTTGATTTGATTAAGAGTCTTAAAGCCTCAAATTATGCAACCTATAATTACTACATTTTGTATGAATTATATATCTATAACTTTAGCGAATTGGGTCAGATTCAATGAATATTGGTATTCTATATTGAATTACTCCTCATTCAGTTTAAAATAAATGAATTATATTTCTTATCGTCAAGACTTGTAATTCTCGTAAAAATACATTTTAATTTTATATGTACTTTAGATTCAATTTTAGCTGCCTTTTTTAAAAAGTTTGTTCGATATTGATCCTTATTAATGTTATAATGCTGTAACAAGCTTATATTGATTTATTCATCAATAATTCACTGATTTAATAAGTACTCCGTTGCCATAATAAATATGCAGTAATTCGTGAAAATTAATATTATTTAATTATATCTCTATAAAATTTATAAGAAACTTTGATAACTATCTAATGTTGAATATCTTTTCAGTACTAATAAATTTTGTTTTTACAATAAGTTAAAGGTCTGAAAACAAATTGTTTGGATTAATCATATACATGTATATATGTGTGCATACAACTTTGATAGTAATACATTGTTTTTCGTTCAATAAAATCAAATTATTCCCATATCTAATATTTTGTAATGCGGAATGACTGCTAACTATATCATGATGATATAAATACATATTTAAATAACTATCACCAATGTATCTACAACCCAATTGCCGTATAAATCTATTCAAATTTATCTATGAATTACACAACATTAAAGTGATCCTTCTAATAATTCTGCGTATATCCCTATAGACAAAAAAGCTTTAATCAAGTAAAACTTAAAGAACATCCACATATTACCAAACCACTAATCTAATACTTTCCAACTCCAAACCGAAACCCCATCGATTTCCCAGTCAATCCCGCTCTCACCTACCACACCTGCAACCACCCCCGCAAAACACAATCCCCACCCCCTCTTCCTCTCCTCCCAGACAATACCCTCCTCTCAAGTCCACCTCACAAAAAAAAAACACACGCGATCCCCGCGCGGCTTATAGAATCGAGGTCGAGGCGCGTAAATTCGCGGCCCGCGTTTGACTTTCAAATGTCCCGCGCTCTCGCAAACAGCCACTTCTACACGACGATTCCGGACGGATTACGCCGGCTAGATGGTATATATACCATATGTTCCCCGGCAGATACGCGGAATGCAGCCGCCCTGAAAATATCGTCGCGACAAGGCGATTATGTCGCGGGCCCGGGTATTACGCTTGTATTATACGGGTTATTCCGCGCGTTCTTCGGTAAAAAAGCTCGAGCTTTTCTCCCTCGGCGCGAGAAGTCTTGTAGGGATTTTCGAAATTGAAATTTTGTTTCCAGAGTAAATTTGGGCCTGCGATAACACTCGGCTCGTTAACAATATAGTTACAAAATTTAACGCAAACGCGCGGAAAACAAAGTTTCCCTCGGAAAATCAACGCCGCGCTGCGGAGAATTAAGCCGTAATTTTGCTAAATTAAACATTAACCCGGCGAGCTGCGCGCGAGTTTAACATTAACGCAAAATTTAAACTAATCAAAATTCATGCATAAACAGGAGCGAAAAATCGAAGCGTATTTCCGAGAAGCCGCGCGCGCGCCTGAGGGCTAGAGTTGCCGGAAATATAGAGCAGAGCTCGAAGTCTTGCTACATAGGGAAAGATCGAGAGTAAACAGCGCCGGACGAAATAACAGAAGAGTGGTCGGAATATGCGAGCCGCTCCGGCTATCTCCCTCTGGACATTTGTAGGATGAAATCGAGCGAGCTTTTCCGAGACGAAGCAGCAGCTATTCCTATCTTCAGTCTGGCTTCGCTGCGCCGTGTGCGGAACTATCCCGGGGATTCTAGCCGAGCTGCACTTCGGAGAAGCTCTGGCAGCTAAAAATCCCGTTTATTGAGATCGGTGCGTGAACGATAGGAAAGAAAGCGTCTAAAATTTCTAAAGATAGAAAATTTGAAAAAAGAACTTTGTTAAAACATTAGATCAAAACCCATCTAAATCCCACTATATATCCAGCTCGCCCCATATCCAGCTCCCCTAAACAAACCAGTCAGCTCGACGCGTAACCAGCGCCTCAGCCAACACTTCCGGCCCAAGAAATCCACGGCGCAATAGGCCAAAGTAGCTCTCTCGCGAAACAATACAACCCTCCGCGCTTGCTTATACAGTAGACAATGGCTCGCGCGCCGGCTAATTGAGCCATGCGAGCGAGTTGCCCGCGAGGCTGGCTCCTACACGCGACGCCCTTTGTATACGTACACGTAAGACGGATACGCGGGCCTCTCGTGAGACGCGTGTAAGGGATGAGTGTATATGGAGAGAGCTAGGGCGATAATTGGGCTGTTTCGGCTAATACTGAGTAATTGGCTTGTTTTGAGAGGCGGAGAATGGAGCGTTTGTGCCGATGGTATCGCGAATGAATGATTCGTTCGATGATTCGGTGGAGAAAGCGCGCTTTATAGCCGGGCGACGCTGCCAATTTGAAACTTGGCCACTTAACGGCCCGGCGAGGTCGTTTGCCGGGCGGGTGTATGTATAACATCGGCCGGGGGCGGGGGGATAAAAAAAGCGTGAAAGAGCGCCGTTATCGGGCCGTTACGATTATCCGGCTGGCGCGCGGCCGCTAAAAGTTTCGGCGCGCGAGCTAAACTGGTTTATTGTTACGAGGTAAGTTGGCGAGTGTGGCCGAGGCGGCAAGTTCTTTCACGACTTGTGCCAGCCGTAGCGCGATCGTTTATTAAAATTTTGGGGTGGTAGAGTCGTGGGGTTGTGTTTTGGTGGACGTGTGCGTTTGTGGGTGAGGAAAAGTTTTTGCTGTCTGTGTGGATGATGGGAGATTTTTGGGGTGGGGTTCGAAGGGTTTGAGTGTGTGGTTGAAGGGATATGTTTTTAATTGGGTTTGGAAGCTGGGTTTTGGTAATGTGGAAAGTTTGATGGGCGAAGTATCGGCGTGTGAATTAATGTTTATTAAATGCGTTGCAGAGAGTAGGGGTATGAATGATGATCATTTTTAGCGTTAAAAACTTTTTCTTATTTTCAGAATATTTTAAAAATGGGGAAAAAATAACTTTCAGGAAGACATGCTAAACTTTTTCCTCGCAACTTTTTCTCGAAGCAATAAGGAACTTTGAAATTCATTTATTTAGACTTCATGCAATAATAAAAGAGGTGCTAGAATAAAAAATGAAAAATGAGATAAATTTATATCAAACATGGCTCGATTCAAACCTACTATTCGGAAACTTTTGGCACTTGTCTTATAATAAAAGCTGGTTCTCAAATAGAACTTTGTTTTTCAAAATAATTAAGAGAAGGATCCGAAAATATTGAAAATAAGCACTTGTATACTAAAGAGATAAATTAATGATGTTTTCATAAATGGAAATGTTTAAATTTCTTAATACGCTGTTAATCATGCTTTATTGTTTTCAATATTCATTTTAACTATTAAATTAATGAATAACTTCCAAACAAGAATCTAAGAAAACCTTTTATTTTCAGTGAGGATGCAATTTTGCCCTCATCTTATTTGAAAACTAAATTGTTGTTGCTGTTTCATAAAGATAAACCTATATTATTATTATTTAAAACTCGAATTTATTACAAGATTAACTATAATTATAAACAACACAGTACCCACTAATCCCCCGCATAAATAACATTTCTCAGGCATTCTAAATTCCCAAACACCAAATTATCCTCAAAAATCGACAACACCAACCTATTCAATATAACCAACTCTGCGCCACCCTACATTACACAATAAATTCCCAAACCGACTGTGCGACCGAGCGGAGGAAAACCTATGCGTCCAGAATTAAGCGAGCCGACGCCTAAGATTCCCAAGGAAACTCGACCTCCAGCGCTCGCCATTTGCATAATGTATACGAGATGCAAAATCTGATGCAGCCGAGCGCCTCGCCTTACCTCGTTATATACGCCCACGAACCGCGGGCCAGAGAGAGAGAGAGAGAAAGGACTGCGGGGGGACCACAGCCGAGCTCGCCAAAAATTTCGAATGCAGGCACTGGAAAGCTCGGCTTGTTTATGGGTTAAGTGCGCGTTTTTTGGGGTTTGCGGTCGCCGGCTTTTTTTTTGCCGGCGCTCTCGGCAAAGCGGATTCTTTGAGGAGAGGTTTATTTTAGAATTCGGGGTAATTTAGTTGGCTGGAGGGCGGCTGGGATTAAGCGGATGAATGGCTCGCTGGAAAAATGAATTTTTCTCTATTTTCCTCGTGAATTGTGCGGCTTTTGCATAAACATTTTTGCGGCCGCTGCAATTATAATATGCTAATACAACTTAATCCTCGAGTTTATCAACGATTAAAAAGTCATTCCGATAAATACCAAAAGTAACTAAACGCAAATTACATCTCTCGGAATTCCAGCAAGTAGATAACACCCGAGTCCGATCAGCCACTAAATACACAAAATCATAAAAAACAGCGTATCGCTGGCCGCAACAATCGGGCCGCGCAAATAACATTATCGGGAAAAGCCCCGGCGCCGTTTCGCGGCGCGCGAACTTTCAAAAACTTATCAGCCCGTTTATTTATGTATCCGCGCGGCCGTCCAAACAAGCCAAGAAAAATTCCGCGCTAAAGTCAAACAAAAAGCGCGCTCGGGGATATCGAGGGGAAAAATCGAGCGGCGCGCATATATTTCACCTTGCGGGGCCAGCGCTCGCGACGCGAACTTTCCAACTCTAAAAGAGATTCGCGAGGTAAAAAAGAAGCTGGCTTCGCAGAAATGTTTTCTTTTCTTGTACGAACGCAGTGAATGTATGTACGGAAAAAAAAGGAGGCGCGTTTGGGACAATGGGGAATTCTCGGGGGAAGTTTTATCTTAGCGAGAATTGCCGGAGAGATATCGGAGTTCGGCCGGCTGAGCGAGCTTATGCGTCGAGAGCGCGAAAGTGGAAGGATCTGGCGAGAGGGATTTTGAGGGGAGCACTTTGCCGGCCTTTTGTTCTCTGTAGTCGGAGAAAATATTTTCACGGAGATTGAGATCCTTGATTCTACGCGAAGTGTACTATCGTTTGCTTGAATGGATAGGATTAAAAACATCGCTAAAAACGATTAGCTTCGATTGATCCCTGAACACGCGCTCTTTTACGAAACGGCGCACGCGCGATTAACCCTTCAGCCATCCTCAAAGCCTTACAAAGAAAGCAAACGGCGCGTAATTCTCCATCGGCTCTTTATTCGCGCTTTCGCCGATGCACTTCGTTAGCCTCGATAGAAAAGTAAGCAGGAAAAAAGAAACAAATAGAAAAACACAGCTCTCTCATTCAAAGCGGTACTCGGCTCTCCATTCTCTCGAAAGAATCAATCGTTCGGCGCGCCCTTTTCGAAAAGCGGAGGGAGAGAAAAAGAGAGAGAGAGCTGGCGCTCGCGGTCGATTGAAAAGCGAAGCGTAGAGCGCCGCGCACTCTTTTAGCTGGAGAGCGCGAATAGGCGCCGAGAGCAGCATAAATCTCTATCTCTGGGTGAAAGGTATACGTGGATAGATAGAGGATGGTGAGATCTTTTGGTGAAGTTGAGAATGAGATTGTGTAGTGTACGGGGTTGTCCGGAAGATGGTGAGTGAATGGATTATTGGATGGGTTTGTGATGGTTAATTGATAGAGTGAGGCTTATGGATTTAGTTAATGAAAGTCAAAGTTTGTTTAAGGAATGAATTTTATTTAATTGTAATTACGTTCTTGAGTGATTATGTTCTAGACGTAATTAAGGATTTTAAAAGAAATAATAGCGAAGAAGTCGCTTAAGATGATTTCCCGAGGGTAGATTTCGGAATGAATAAAATATTTATAAAAGCCGTTTAGTTACATTTCATTGTTCGAAGCTATAAATACAGAAGTAAATAATTTGAACACAGATGGTTATTTTAAACTTTACAATCAGATCATTCAGGTAAATAAATTTTAACGAGTTAATTGCGAGCCAATTATCGGCGGATTTAATTATAGACAAAAAGACGGTCGAAGATGAAAAGTTCGATAGCTCTTATTCATAAAATACAATACGAGTATAATACTGCCTCAATATTGGCTATTCTAATAATCTCTTTGCAAAATCCAATTTTTCAAACTACAGTTCATACATAAAATATATTAATAGAAAACAAAATCTTCTTTGATAAATATCTCTAATCACCCACCCATCCTAATAATTAACCTACACCCATCAAACCCATCAGCCATCCAAACCAATAAAACCAGCCGCACCACCATCATCAAACCCCACCATAAAAACACCCCCACCCCCCGCGCTTTTGATTATATCGCAAAGTCGCGTTATTCTCGCAGGCTGCTCTGTCGCTTGCGATAAATCTGCGAGATAGAGAGGCAGAAAGAGCGAGTTCCGACTTTTATCCTTCTATTCGCCGCTGGCAAGCTCCGGCTCTATATACGCGCATTCCATGCCTGTCAGAGCTTTCGCTGCAATGAATTTTTTTCCTCCCCCCTCGCTTCTTCTGTACATAAGGCTAATTACTGCGCCCGCACGCTCGGCCCGACGTGCGTGATAACTAGCCGAGCTTTGTTGCCAGTTTTTTAATTAGCTGCGCATCGCGCTCGTCTTTTTTTTTCCTTCCGCTGTGCTTATGCGCTGCTGGAAGTTTCAATGTTTTTATCGCTTGCCGTTTGTTAGAGTTTCGAGGGACGTGATTCTACGAACAATACTGATTTAACTAAAGTGACGTAATTTAAGAATAAAAAATGTAAGGATCAATGAAAATCAGAAACGACGTTAACCATCAGCACTTGAAATCAAACGAAATCCACTCCTACTATAAGACACCGGCTATAAAAAAAAAGGCTACTCAGCTCTCTCAGCCACCCCCGGCGGCGGTTTCTCAGCTCGACACTGTCCGCAGGCCAGTCGAGGCGCAGTTTGTTTAGTTTATCCGCGCGGCGACTGCAGCAGCTGCTGCAGAAAGAGAAAGACAAGCAGTGGGAAAAGGATCGGGGGGCTGGGCCAGGCAAAGACAAACCGAAGCCAACGGCGAGGAAGAAAATAAGAAGAGCGTGAGCTAGTGAGTCTGGAGAGAAGTGAACAAGACAAACATACCAGCGGAGAGATGTGCAGTTGTAGAGTTTTGAGCCGAGAGACTGGGTAGCAGGTGTCGGCTGGGGCTGCAAGCTGGGCTTGTTTGGGATGGGGTGGTTGGTGAGGGAAGTTGATCGTGGGTTCTTTTGTTGTGGGGATTGATGTTGGTGATTTTTTGGTGAGTGGGTAGGTTGCTTGTGTTTTTAGACGCGAGTTTTTCAAAATTAGGTTGTTGGATGTGATAAAGCAAGGATTATTTTCAGAATTTCAATTAATTAAGTCCCAAGCTCACAATACCACTAAAATCAACATTTGCAATAAACCAACCACCTTACTCGCAAACAGTCACACACGCACCTCACCTAACAAATCTCCCGCAGTCCCCCACACATCCCCTCCATCAGCACCACCTAACCCCTCCGATTTTTCATCTCATCGCTCGGCAAAAGCCCGCCTCATCCGCGCTAATAAATCGAGCCTCCACACTGCGACCACACCTTAATAAAGTACACCCACCGATCGCGCAAATTAGGCAGATCAGCGAAAGAAAAATTCCGATTTAGGGCGGCCCTCGCCGGGAAAGAGACAAATAGAGACAGCTCCAGGGCAGGATAAATAGCGAGCTGCAATTTGTCCGCGGGATTACGAGCCGATGCAGCTATACACGCGGAATCGTGGCTGAGCGCGCGCGCCGGCTCCGAGGGGGAAGTAGAGACCAGGAAGGCGCAGTCGAGGACCGCGCCCGCGTCGATTTGTCACTGCGAGCAAGCGGTGAGCTCGATTTCTTCGGATGTTGGAGAGGAGAGACTTGAGGAGGGATCTTTGGATCTGCGGACGGTTGCTGCACGTGAGTTGAATGTTTTGGGGTGGGAGCTGGGGAGGATGGGGTTCGGGGGATGCTGGGTTGTTGTGGGTTTGTTGGAATGTTATTGGGAAATGGGTTTTTTCCGTTGGGGCTGGGGGTTGCGAATTGTTTGGAGAATTTTGGAGGAATTCGAAAGATGTGTTATTTATTTCCGGGTGGGTTTTGTTATTAGGTTTGAATTATATGGACATATTTTTTATGGTAATTATACTTTTTATTATAGAAAGCCAAATAGTGTATAGGTTTAGTATTATATCAATGCTTATGGAAGAATAGATTTTCAGCATAAAAACTGACTCTCTAAAGTCGAAGAGAAGTACACAAAGACATTTATGGTACTCAGGGGGAACAGTTGATTGCTGATACCTACTATTGTGTAGAAATATATACGTATATACATCTATGAACGCCATAGCATAGCATGCTCATAAAATTAAAGTAAGAAACATTGATTTTAGGAAAATAAAGTTATGTTATTTTATATACCTAGTATAGGAGAAATAAAGAAAAAACTTGAATTATGCAAAATTATGAGCTATCTGTACAAGTACATAAAGATTTCTTTTTATCTCCAACTTATAGGCAACTCGTAATTTATGTGACATGAAAGTATACGATCGGTTATAATCAGGGTTTTCTGATTTATAAAAAGAGAAATTTACTTTTATCGAGCATTTTACGAGCGTATAAAAATAAGCGTAGCCATATTAACATTATTTTTATGCACCCAAACTACAAACTCGCCTCTATCTTCCCACATTACCATCCTCCCAAATTCTGTCCAGCAAACTTAATAAAAATCTACATCTTAAGAACTCAACCTCAACAGCCCAAAACAATACATCACCCACCCACTGTAAAATAAATAAAAAAACCCACCCACTCTCTAACCCTCCCCCAAGCCCATCACCCCGTCCATCCCATATTAACACAACCCTCACCATAAACATCACCCTCCATCCTCTCCGCAACAATCGCTCGTTCACGCTTACCTCCACACTCCTTATACACACATCGGCTCGCGATCCGATACCCCTCAGACAGTCGCATCACGTTTTTTGCCGACACTCGGGGAGATATAACATCTAGGCTTGTGTTCACGAGGCCGTCGATCTACCAAGAGAAAGAGAGAGAAAGCCCCGGGAGAGGATATCTCGCGCGATCAGCGGCAATCAGTGTTGCTCGCGCGCTGTGAGAAGCTCCGGGGAAAGTTTGAGTTAGGTCGATGCGGATCGCTTGATCGCTACTATTATTCCTGAGAGCCGGCTTCGATGAGGTGTTTTTGGCGGGTGATGCTTCGAGAGGGTTTCGGCTTTCCCTGACTTGTGGAATTTTTGGTAACGGATAAAGGCTTACGAAAATTATTTCAGCTTGTACTTTCTTTACTACGAAAACTCCGAGCTGTAAAAAATATGATCGGACCAGACGGTCCAGTCGCGTGTTACAACACATCGCGCTTGAAGAAACGAACACTCGAAACGCGCAGCTTTCAATGCTACACGGATCGCTCACCGACGCGCTCGTATATATAAAAGGAAGCCGGCAATAGCTGGACGCGCGATTGCCCTGCGTGTTTACTGCGCGCCGTATAACTTTCGATATGCCCTTTACTCGGCTCTCAACTTTTATTTTATCGCGGCCATACGCGTGTATACATCTTGCCGGCGTGCCGCCTCCTCTAGCTGCTCTCGTATGCCTCTACCGTCTTTATAATTCCTTCTTCTGTCATTATACTTTGTTGATATTGTTCCTTCGTTGACTATACTAAAATCCGGATTAAAAGTATCAAAGGAACGTTTTTTTGTTTGTCGTAAGCGAAGTCGAAAGTCATTCGATTCGAGCAGCCAAGCCATCCGTCGGAAATTCGGCCATCCTCAAAGCTTTCACGTCCGCCGATGCAAAACCCAACGACCCTCCTGGAAAAAAAGCCGCGGCTAGCCAGCTCTCCTACGCCTGCCGGAACAACTCCATAAAAGCACTTCTCCCTCGGCCGTGTAACAAAGATAAGCGTGTGGCCGGGGAAAAAAAAGAGAGAGAGAGCGAGGAGAAGAAAAGCCAGAGGGCGAGGAGACATCGGCATTGCGGGCACGTCGGCTACACGCATCGATTGCCCCGGGAAAGACAGACGGAGTGCGCCGACCCGCGCATTTCGGATTCGAGGAGCTATGCGTGGGTGGGGGGACTTTGGACGAGTTGAGTTGAAAGAACAAGAGAGAGAGAGGGAGTTGATGTATTTGTACTGTGGTGCACGTAGAATGTGGACGCTGGAGGCTTGTAGCTTGAGTAAAGAGGAAAGTGGATGGAAGAATTTTGGATTTTGGGAATTTGGGTTTGGACGAGCTGCTGATTTTGCGACATTGTTGCACGGGGGTGTGTTAAATAGTTTGCGTTGACTTACGTGGAGGAGAGCGAGTGAGGATTGATAGAGTAGTTTTTGAAACTCACCTGTAACAAAAAGATAAACAAATTGAATGAAATCGTCAGTTTATAATATTTAATAATAGAAACAATTTCTATTTGAGTATTCTTATTGATTTCTGCTTTTAATAAAATTTATAACAAGTTGTCTCAAATAGTAAGTTAGTTGACATATATTTAGATAAAATTTTCTTTTATAACTGTATGTATTGATTATAAGATATTTCTTAGAAGATGAGAATAGCTATTTCATAGTCTTAAATGATAAAATCTTTACCAGTTTCATAAAGTTTATTTTAAAAAATACACAATTCTCTATGCACATAATTAAAGTCTAAAAATTTTCAATTTTAACCAATAGTATTGCAATTCTTACAAACAAAATCCCACACTGCCAAAATATTTTAAAGATATCCAGATATCGCAAAAACCTCAGCTACATTTGGCAACTCTTTCCTCGTTTCTCTATCGACTATCCATCTTCCGCGACAGGAAAGAAACGCATAGTCGCGTATTTCCCCGCTGCTCCGCACTGGATCTGTGCTCAAAAAGTCTACGCTCCCTGGATTTTCGCTCGATTAAACATCGACAAAGGCCCAATTTGTACTCGAGAGCAGAGCGCACGAGACACTGCGTATACACACACACTTACACGCGTAGATAGATACTTGCTGGCGAGAGGGAGGCATTAAAAGGGGAAGATAAATATGTGTGTATTGGAGAGGAGGCAAAACGAGCGCTGAGTCTCAGACTGAAAAACGCTTTAGCTGAGTTATACAGGTTTGTGAAATCGATGGCACTGCTTGAATTTTGCATGGAAAGGGTGGTAATGTGGATTATTGATACACGTTCTCGTAATTGTCTATGTAAGTGTATTGATTTTCTTTTTATATAATATATCTTCAGAAATTGTTGAAATAACAGTCTAATATTATTACACTTACGATAAAAAAAAACTTTGAAATTCAGTTATTCATCAGCTCATTACATCTACACCTGTTCTCGAAATATATGTAAACTACGCAGATACCAACTGAAAACGAGCCCCATCCCAAGCTTCCACTATTCATCTTGCTCCTGTCACGCCAATCGATACTTTCCCGTCTCAATTGCGCATTTCCGCCGGCGAACATTGATTTACAACATTGTACTCCACTCCGCCCCACCGTCCGTTTTTCAAAAGCCTCATGAAAAACAAATTACCAGCATCAAATCCACTCCCGCTCTATATACCCTCCCGACCAGAACAGTATCGATATCAAAAAGCGCGCTCTCTAAACTATACACGAGCTTGCAAGCTCTCGCAGAGAGAATCGATTGCCGTCTCTTCTTGCCGCTGCTTTGTCGCCTGCCGCTTTCCAGCGAATTGTCTGTATTCGATCTAGCCTCGCTCAGCCATTATCCCTCGTATATAGCTGTATGTAGTGAAAAGCGCCGAGTCGCAGGAAACAAGCCAGGAAGTAAGCTCGAATTGCTCGTGTAATGCGCGCTGTAACATCAGCGCTATACGAGGCTACGGCAGGCTGGATTTGTGTAAGGAGCTGGTTGTAGGGGTAGAGTTACAGGGTCTTTGTGAGGCTTGAGATTACTTTGACAGAGGAGGTGATGTTGAGGTGTGTCTTTTGATGGATAATTTTATAGTTGGAATGAAATTTTGGTTGGTGAAGGGGAATTTAATAAAGAAATGTGTGTTGTGTGCTCGAGTTTGTTTTATTATTGAATTAAATGAGGAAGATCTTTTGCATCCTATGTGCATCTAAAGGCCAGCGTTATATGTAACCTCGTCACTGTACGATTTATCAAATTTTTACGTTCATTTTTAACTTTTTCAATAAAGCTTTACTCAAAAAAGCTTCAGGAATTCTTTTGAGGAATGTAACCACCGACGGTTACAATATAGTATATCACACAGAGTTTTAGACAATTCAGAAAGTGGCCCTTTAGTGTAAATGAATACGATTGAATGTAATGCGATAGATAACTTTTCTTTAGATCATTTTTTCTTTATTACTTTTTTCTTCAATTATCGCAGCCAAATCTTTTAAAAACGTAATGAAATACCATAAGTTTGCATACTACGTTAAATCGTTACAGAAAAACTACAGTGGATTATTATCTTTACGTAGATTAGTCTGTAGTATTAACTAGGTATAGACACAATAGTCGATAGAAATTCATACATCAATAGTCTCTACTATGAGTGGCTTAAACTTCAAAGAGATTCTTAAGACAATAAAACCAATAAAAATTAAACTCGACAACAAAATAAAAACGCTCAATCCCCACCCAGCAACCCCCAGCATCCTCCTCAACTCAACTTCCGCCTAATACAGAATTAAACGGTCAACAACTCGCATTCAGCCAGCAGCACGCGCTCGTCCAATAAAACATCCGACCTTGAAACAACGCCCAAGTCAACAACAGCGTCGCAAGGGCCGACCTCCAAAACTTCCCGGATAAAAACTCTCGCCGCTTCCCCATCAGCTTCGCGCTTACGCGTTTCTCCTTCTCTCTCTCGAGCTGAAATTACTTCGCGCGAAAGAGAAAAGAAGATTTAACGAGGCATCAAAGATACATCCGAAGCGCGCCGGCAATATATCAAAAAGGTAGAGCTGGGGGCACTCGTAGCTGGCGTTGATTGATTGTGCGAGCGAGCGCCTGCAGGGACTTATTGCGAATAAAATAAATGAATTATATATGCGATAATTTTTTTTTTTAAATGAAGGTTTAGTAGGGCGTTACTGGATTCGGAGGACTGTATGAGTTGGTGGCTTTCGCGCGAGTTTTAAATAGGTTTGTCTAATTTATTTAAATATTCATTAAAGTCTTTTAGTAGCGCGCCAAGTTCTAATTAAAAAGTTACGAATTTTAACGCGCACGTCTTATAGGAGACACTAATTACAGCGCGCCTGCATTCATTCTCGAAGAAGCGTGTTATACTCGCGGTCGCTATGATTTATCAACTAATTCAACTTGTATAATTGACCCTAGCAGCTACAAAATCCAATAACAATTCAAAGATGTAAAATTGGCGATTTTCCCATTCAGAATAAAATGTCTAATCGAAACCAAATCACCATACTCACACACAGGCCAACACCTTCCCCACCTTATTATCAAGCCCTCCTCTCAGCAGCTTCTCCAGTCGATAAAGGCGAACGAGCCGAGCTCGCCGATAAGGCTCCTTAATAACAGCCCCCCCTCGATGATCTTCCGGGCTGGCTTTTGTACCGAAATTGCGGCTTCCTCTCCGCGTGCACGTAAGGACGGATAAAATCGGATTTTCCCCTTTTGTCGCGGCCGGCTTATACATCCGCGCTGAGGCGACGATGGCTTTCACCGAGATAGCACGCTAGGTTCGAATTGGATCGGAAGGAGTAAAGAGTTGGAAAGTGATTAAGCGTGTGTGTGGGAGAAGAGAAGAAGAGTGTCTGTGAGTTTTTTTTCTTTTTGTTTTGGTGTGGAGATGGGGCATTGTTGTTTTGCTGTGGGCCGTGTCGATTGATCGATTGGGAGACGAGTGGATTTGTCGGAGTGGTTGCTGGGAAAGTTTAGAGTCAGTGGTGGTGAGAGTTAAGCGTTATCTTAGTGCTAACCTGTTTATCGGAGTCGAAAGGTGAAATTGCGCGGCAATCAGGCGAAGGAATTTTATTGTGGAATTTATCTTATTTATATTTTGGAGAAATGAATTAATGGATTGTTACGTGATCCGTATCATTCTTCCATTACAATCAATTTGCAAATTATACCTGTTATTTCAAGTGTAATATTAAGACGAAACTCTCACCGCGAATGCAGCCCAATTACTCAACGACAGACGAGCCAAACCTCTTGAGCAAAAGCAGCCGCAAACATACAATCAACCCGGCATGCGCTTCAATCATCCCACGCATCGCACCCAAGCGATCGCCCACACCAACAATTCCCCATTAAACACAAAATCACAATTCTCACTTAACACACTTTCCCATCCGACACCTTCCCCACCCAACATAACAAAAGCAAACCGGAAGTCCTCGCTCGATACACAAAAGCTCTTCTTATCCCTCGGCCGCAGCTGCATCCATATTTATCCAAAACATGCAGACGCGAGAAAGAAAGAAGGAGCCAGTGCGAGCTTGCACCCACCCACACGCGGGCACATTAAATCTCGAGACTCGCGGGCGAGCTTCCGAGCGGTTGCTCTTGGCGCGCTTTCAACGCGCGAGAAAAAGGCCGGCCGGATAAGGGCGCGTATGAGAGAGAGAGAGAGAAAGGGAATTTATCGCGCTTGGCAGCTGCACGCGGAGCTGGCTCCTGCAGGAGCCCGGCTTTTTTTCTCTCTTTTGGAGTGGCTGGGAAATGAACCTTTGAGAGAGAGAGAGGCTGTGTTTGTG